>UELX01000213.1:0-103280 GCA_900480035.1 Eupelmus urozonus | reverse complement strand
AAATCACTATTTCCGGTCATTAAATAGTCAATTTTCTACCATGTTATTTGTAATGTATATTCATAAAACTACAAATTGCGAAATAATTAAAAATTTAAAAAGAAAAATCAGAATCGCAACTTTCCTAAGGCTTCAATTTCAGCGATTCATCTCGCCGCGGCAATCACATTAAAGCCCAAACATCAAAAAGTCCTCAAGAATCACTTTAATATCCCAGCCACATCCCGCGCCAAGTAGCCAATCGCTTTGAAAAAGCATCCCGGCCGCATCGCTCAAGTGCTCTAATCACGCGTAAAAGAAAGGCTCCTCCAAACCCTGGCCACCTGCGAGTCTCTCTCTCTCCCTCAAAACCCTCACAACGCACGCATAGAGAATAAGAGAGAACCAGGCAATCGCTGCTTGATTCTCAGCCCCTATTCTCCTGCTCGCATTGAAAACGAAAGGCGAAATAATAGAGAAAAAGCCCGAGCACAGAGCGCGTGTAATAATCCTTATTGAATCGCGCCTGCACGAGCGATCGAGCTATATACGCGCAGCAGACGACAGATGGGCAACCCCGCGCATATAGACATACGCATAGACCTTAGCATTATACACGCGAGCCGCTCCGATCTCTCTATGTATGCATGCACTTTATCCCGCATGTCATCGACCCGTTCTTTTCTTCTCTTCGGCTGATTCCGAAAGGCTCTATATCCCTTCTACTCCTTTTTTCCTTATCTACTTATTTCTCTTTTTTGGGCTTGTGTGTGTTTTTGCGAGCACGGGGGTGGAGCGCTCGTGACAAGTTTTTTTGTTTTTTTTTTTTTTGTTGGGGCGGGAGTTTGTGCGTGGTTTTTTTTCTATGCGATTTCGATTACGCGAGCGGGTGTATTTTTAGCGGCGACATGAAAGGGAATTACTTATGCAAGATGTGCATACGTGCGGATCCGGATGAGCGTCGGGTTCGGGGAGAAGGTCTGTTTCTTACGTGATGATAAATATTCAGAGCTAAGTTATTTAGCGCTCGATATCGACACGTAGACTCGTAGCTATGATAAAAATAAGAAGTATAATTTTACCTATTTTATTTTCGATATTTTCTATGGTTATTTGGTATCGAGTAGCATTTTGGATTTGGAGATAGTAATAAAAAATTATACATCGGAAGTATCTTTCTTTTCCAACGGAGAAAAGAAAAAGAAGGTTGCAACTTTATATTGGCCGGTGCAATAAAGGAGCCTCATTTCAGAGTCATATCGCTAGACTCCTTTATATACATACACGACAGACAGTCCACTCTGTCTATTATTAAGTCACGCTATTTTCATTTGCCTCGAGGCACTGAAATTGACATCAGGAAGCGCGCACCGAGATCGACTAAAAGGAACAATACCAGGCGAATAAGGCACCAGAGAAAATATAATTAAAAAACGCCATCCACCTCGCTACTGTAATAAAGACACTTTTTCCAGAATGGCAAATTTGAAAACTTGCTTATTCAATTTTCACGCGACAGAGCCGAATAAAAGAAACCAAACAAGCGAGAAAGAAACGCCAGCTTCTCTGAAGCTCAAAAATATACATGGACGGCAGACGCGCTTGGCATAATTTTACAGCGGCGCGCTGCTATATAAAGTTTCGGATATTACAAAAACGAGAGGCCAGGAGGAGAAGAGAAAGGGCTTCTGGATGTCCGGCACGCGCGGCGGCTATCCGGTTACTCCGCAGGCCGGAACAGCTTGCGCGTCTTGACCGATTAATTATCGAGCGCGACGAGTCGCTTCTGCGCTCTCGGGTGTGTTCCTGTGTGTAGTGGCTCGCGTGTGTCTATGGTCTGTTCGGTGCGATTTGAAACTATGACGGTGGATTCTTTTGGGATTTGGGGCGTTGATGCAAGGACGTTGGGGTCGGTTTGCGATTTTTCGGAGAAGAGGTTATGGGATGGATTGGGCGCGTTGGTCTAGTAGATTGGAACTAATTTTTTGGTGGTATCGGTGGTGTCAGGTAAGGTGATACGGCGGGCTGTTGGAATATATTATGCAATGATTTGGCGAAAACGGAGCAGATGTCTTTTATGATATAACCGTACTGATTTGTAGATGAGAATGTTGCTCCGTTTTTGTGAAGAATGGTAGCTTTTTAAATTAATTAATTAACATGAAATAATGACATGTTCAGAAATTTAAAATATTAAAAAATATTTAATTTATTACAAATAATAAATAAACACTATTATTCTCTCATTGTCTTCGACAATTAATGCAACATTCCAATATGGGTATAAAGAAAACATTGCTGCAAGGGCACATCTCTCTTGAACAAGCCCTATATCTTTATAATTCGAGCACGCGAGTAGTCCGCCCAATCGATAATTTACTATTTCCGCGTTCGTAACATCCCCCTAGTATCGCAGGACACAAATAACTCAGGGCTGTACGCCGACTGGATCCCGAATTTGTAATGCAGCGAGCGCGCGGAATACGGATTTCTTTGTAATAGAATGAATAAACATAGCGAAGCTGCGCGATATATCAAAATTTCGTGCTGGATTCTGGGTATCAAAATTTTACCCTCCGAATTTTTGTATACATTAGTGTGACATTTCTCAAGTCCGCTTCATGCGTACAGAAAAGCATATATTTTTCTCTCCATATATATCCATTTAGCGAAACCAAAAATTATTTTCTTACCCCGCACTAATATTTCTACTACTTAAAAATGCGTGTAATTCACAAACACATATCCGCAACCATTAGCCAAGTTCGCAGCCTTACATCTCACACGCAATCAAACCCCAGTGTCAGCGGCACAAGCCCCTAAAAACAAAGAAAATCAGCAAGTAACCAGCAGCGCCGCGCGAGACAGAAGAGAATAAACACAGCAGCGGGGGCGTAGGTCGAGAGAGAAAGAAACGCGCGGAATAAGTAATTGTCGACAGCTACGGGGCGAGTGTCGCGCGCGCGTTTCTCGGCAATCTCGACGATTGCCGGCTCTCGCTCGGGGTATTATGGTGTCACAGCCTCCCCAGTTACCTGTCATTCAGCTGTCGTATAAGGGCTTCTCTCTTTCTCTCTGTATACGCGCGCGCGTCTTTCCTCTCCCTAAGATACGATCGCGTATGCGCGTTACGCGAAACGTGTATATGTATAGCTGCTTGTTACGTGTGCAGAAAATCGGGAGGGGGGAGAAAATGAAGGAGTGTACGGGTGTGTTGAGGTTTTAGGATCGCGGATAATTGATTCGCGCGCGTGGGATGTGCTTAATTGATATTGCTTTTCGGACGGGATCGGCACGTTCCGTTAAGGAGTGTCGTTTGATGTTGGGTTTGGTGAATGGCAGTTATATAGTCAAAATATTAGTTTCGTTTTTATTTTTAAAGAAAATAAACGTTTTCTAAACGTTTACTTTCAAATGATTTATCACAATGCACCCATCCACGATGAAGCTATCGGCAATAAAAGAAACGCTCAAAGAAATTCTCAAACCTAATTATCCAGCATCCCCCTTCCTTTAATCACCTCGATCAAGCCAAAAGTCCATCAGGCCGGTAATCGCTCTCCGAGCAATACCCCATAAACAGTCCCCGGTAATTGAGCGATCCGCAGCATCCCCGCGCATCCATCAATCCTCCTCTAAAGCCCTTAATGAAATTGTCAAAACAAAGGACAAGCGTAGAGTTCCGAAGCCCCGCGAAGCGATATTCCCACGCATCGGCTCATCAGGCGGGGGTGGATCCCGCGCGTTCCCAGGGAAAATGATAGCGGGCCAAGCTTGCGCGCACCCCCCGCGACGAAACGAGAACCGTGTAAATACACAGCGCGCTCGAAAAGTCCGACATATGGCGCTTAGTAGCGTATATTTCTGCATTGCGCGATGCATAGAGTTTCTCGCTCTCTGTGTGTTTTTCCTCTACCGCTCGCAAATGTCGGCGCAGAGAGAGAGAGAGAGCCAAATGGCGCGCGATTGTGGGAAATGCGAAAAGAAGCCGAGTGCAATTTTTCTACCTCGAGATATAATTTCAGGGGTTTCTTTCTTAGTAAGGGTATGTCGAGGGGGATAAGAGAGAGAGGCAAGCGTTGACCCCTCGAGGGACTTGGAAGTAGTAGAAGAGCTAGTTTAATTGCCGAGCGTGCGGTTGGACTGTTTTAGTGATGTACTTAGAGGGCTTTTTGCTTTTGGTGGATGCGTTCGATGGGGCCGTGCGCGGGCTATGTGTAGCGACGAAATCGTTTCGACAAAACGATACTTAAACGCCTACGCGCCGCTTGAATAATGCAGTTGCGTGCAAGGTGGGTGGATAGAGCGGTTCTCGTGAGTGGCTCGGAATTAATGTTATTGCGCGGACAATGGAATTGTCGCTTTGGTGAGGATATAAATGTGTTATTTGCAATTTTTTTCTCACGATCGGATGGTTTTCGGTTTGCCGGGGTATAGCTGATGGTGCTGGAATTTATTATTCTTACTGATTTATTGATTTTTATTTTCTTACATATACTTTCTATTGACGATGGTAGGTATACTAGTTAATTTTTGTAGTAAAGTGCGCTTAATTCAAGTGGTAGCCACGTTATACAAATTGTCACGCATACCAAAAATTAAATTAAAAAATTATTAAAAATCGGTAAATTTACTGAGACTTAACTTCCTCAAAATTAATTAGCATAATAAAAATATGTATTTTAAATAAAAAAACATAAGAAGTTTTAAATGTGTATAGATCTGAATTTCAAAAACAACACCTTTCTCATGTATTTTAATCTCGTAAGTACAAGTCAACAATTATAAATGACTGCCGATCACATTACCAAAAACTCCAAAAAAATCAAAACAATTTCTACAATACGTCTCAATCAAACAAATTTCCAAATCAACGACCAAATAAAACAAATTCCACCAACGCAATCCACATCAAACAAATCCAAAAACCAACCGACACCCAATGACAAAGAACCACCCCTCCAACCCCCTATATCACTTCGCCCTCTCCTCGAAATAACAGCGCACTCGGGCCGCTCGCGCGCGCAATTAGCCCTCGAGCCTCTCGCGCATTCCTCGCCCTCTCCATATATATATCCACACGCTCGGGCGAAAGAGTGAAAGTGAGAGGGTCGGGGGAGGCGGCCGGGCGAAAGCGAATCGCGCTTAGGGTAGCCTCGCGCGCTCCCGGAATGACGAGTCCGTGAAAGGGCCCACCTGTTGCCGCGCGGCGCGCGGCCTCGCTGGAGGGTTATATTCCCTCTTTGTCAGCTAAATATCGCGCGCTAGTCGCTTTGTCTTTCGCGGAGGACGGCTGGTAATGTGTATGAGTGTGTGGAGTTGGTTGAGTAAGCGAGTGATGTGGATGGGTTGGAGGTAATTGAGAGCGAAACGACGGGGTGGTTGGAAGATGAAATGGTGAATTTTTTTTTTGTTGAGTTGGAGTGCGGCTGGATGGCACAGTTATCGATTTTAAGGGGGGTAGTGTGTTGTGTCTACTGGTGTATGTGTGTTTTTGGAATTTATTGTGAAAGTGGAAATGTTGAGTGATTGTTGTGGAAGGAGGAGGTCGCGTCTGACTACAGCCTATATTGAATCTACTTACTTATAACTAAAATTTAAGAAAGGATGTTACTTTACATTTTATGTTTAACTCTCACATAATATGCCATAATAAAAACGATAATCGAACTTTAAACGCTCATCCCTAATAAATTTTTTTAATCAAAAATCAATAAATTACCATCCACATACACTCAGACTACAAAAGTATCCGCAAAAATAAAGTCCCACTCAAGCAGGCCCGCCCAATCTAACCACCTCATAATCAAGATCCCCTACCACATCACACACTCCTGTATCTCAACAAAAATCGTCGCCTCTATAGACCCAAACGTGCGAAAGCATAATCACCATCCCATCCCTCTCCTCAAAATTCGCACGATCCTCTCCTATAGCCGCTGTCCCACGATGACAATGAGCCGCATTGTTTTCCGAGCGCGCACTCCTTATAACCTGCCCTCTCGCTCTCTCCCTCGAGTAGGCCGGAATGCCCGCGTCGTCGCGTATATGTATGTATATATATTGAGGGACCGGAACAATGTCGATCGGATCTCTCGAGTGCGCGTCGCCTATATTCGCCGATGCGAGACTTGCCCGCGCGTGGGAAATCGGAAGCGCGCCAGTTCCTCAGGAAGAGACAAGCGCTCGTTGTCTCGTTTGCGTATGTATAGTTCGATGGGCGGATGGATGGTTTATGGATGTTTGAGAGGGTTTTTTTGATGATTTTTTAATGTTTTGGGTTTTAATATTGTTGCAATTTTTAAAATTGTTGTAATGTATGGATTTGCATATTTTACTGTAATTGGGCTCTGTAACTTGATATAATGTTTTCTTAGAATCGCGTATTAAGCAGAATAATACGGGACGCTCATACGCTCTTTGCGCAATTTTTTGTAATTTTCTTCTATTATAAAGAAAAAAGATAAAATTACATATAGGCCGACTTAGGTCCGCCAAACTCGCCATCATTACAATTTTAAACCTGTAAGATAATTCTTTTTTAAAACTTACCGCAATCTTCCGACCGCTAAAACTTTCTCAATTCCCCACCTTAAATAAGTAAGAGCCAGCCACGCTCGTGCAATAAAATTCAAAACACCTCCAACCAACTATTAATAAATGAAAATAGAACTGTGCGCGAGCGCACAAAATATCCGGACTCCCCGTCCGCGAAATAAAATCATAATTACCGCGCGCCTTCCGCGCTATAGCTATACACATATCGAGCCAGACAGAATTCCAAGTATATACATCCCGGACGAAGAAACACAAAAAGAGGCAAGAAAGAAAAAAGGCCAGCGCCGCCCGGTAAAATATATAGAGCATCGCGCTACAACATTTACGCTCGCGAACTACGTTAAAAGTAAGCGGCCGTCTCCAAGCCTATAAGACGCGAGCGCTATATAATTGCTCCCCTCGCTCTCAAGCAATTATACATACGCTCTCTTTTTTCGTCTCCTATTTTTCTCCCTCACGGGGCTGCATTTTTTATCACTCGCGTCTGCGCGAGTTAAAAACGAAGGATCGGCCTTTTTTCTCCTCATCATTGACACGTGGCGGGCGTAGCCGTGTCCGATGTATAGGCGCGAGCTTATAGACAGATGCGCAGATGACTGGCCGATTAAAACGGTGCGCGTGCGGTCTGGATTCGATTACTACTGGATTCTATGGAGCTGGCTTTTATCGCGGATGGACAACGGGATGTTCGCCGGAGGAGATGAGATCGATTCGGGAGTCGAGTGTCATCTGAGGAAATTTCATTTGGGATGCTTTGTTAGAGGCGGCTCGGGAGGCTGCGGGTGAGTCGCGCCTTTTTCAGATTACGAATTTTACAATGAGAGATGGGAGGGTGGCGGTTTATTGTGGTTTCTTTGGGGGGTTATTGATTGGAATGGCTTTGATGAGGTGGCTCTGAGTGGTTGGAGTGAAACGAATTATTTTAGTTTTTTTTACATATAGTTATATACTTTATTTGTGCTGAATCAACAAAAATATATACTTACATATAGTTTACATATATTAATTATCATGTTTTACAATTTGATCATAGTTGCTGAATTTTATAATAGATAAACAAGCACTCGTCAATAAAATATTGTTACTATTAATAACTAGTTAAACGTATATAGTTTGTATTACAGCCGCACTCAGTTGTATACTATACATGTATAAATTATAAATAGAAATAGCTTAATGAAAATATATTCCCGTTTATTGCTTACGATGACCTCGACAATATTACATACAAAATTGAATAACACAGTAATTTTTCTTTATATATACATATCACAACTGTAAATCAGACGAAAATCATAAAAATAATACCAACCACCCATCCACATTCCAACACATATCCATCAATCACCTCCCACAACTCCATACCCACATAAATCCCTCCACACTACAAGCCTTACACCCATTAAAATAACCGAAAACCCAAAGCATATCCCTTAGCCACATCCGAAAAAGCCTACCTGACTTCCTGAGCAGCCTCTCATTCATCCTCCATCGGCCAGCCACTATATACAGAATCCAGCCGCTCGCAGCTGTGTTTGCTTACAAGCTGGCTCGTATATCCTTGCTTCGATTCGACACATTACAACTCGGCTTTAACGCAGGCACGTGCCTCCTCGGCACGCTCCTCTTTTTAACGCAGAGAGAAAAACGAAGGCGGCTCTGGACGCCACATATAAGAATAGCGGTCCGTTACACCTTGGCGAGTGACTCGGCGAAAGAAAAAGAGAGGATCGAGTATATGCGTGATGGAGGCCAGGTGCCACTTCGAGGGGGTGTGCCTGTGTTGTATGTATGTATGCTCTTGGCGCTCGGTTAAGGAGCTCACGCCGCGGATTAAATTTCTCATCTTTCCAGCGCGGGCTTTTAAAGTATATACGGCCTGCGCCAGACAGCAGGCGCGCGCTCGCTTTAAAATAAGGTGCGCTTATACGGTAATTATTTGGCTTTTAAACGGGACCGCTTGAGTTTTGTCATTTTTAAAAGCGAGTCCTTGTACTTATATAACGGAATCGGAAATTCATGTACTCTAGTAATGCGAAGATCGCATGGCGGGTGTAAACCAGAGCTGCGCGTCCTTCAGCTCAAAAGTAGCCGGCTTCAATAACATTCATTTGCCTAGCGTGACCAGGAGCCGATTTGGTAGCCGAGCTCGGAGCCGTTTGTCTTGTCCGTCTGTATTGATATAGGCGAGTCGTCGGCGAAGTGCGCCGTAATCGCCGCGGGCCTCACTTAGCTAATTAAACGCTGTGATACACGTCGAGTGCTGTTTTTCCTTTTTGAGGGCCGCAGTAAAAGGAGAGTGGGTCGCGTGTGTTAGCACGCCTCTGCAGCTGCAAGCGAACGTTTTCTTTTTTTTTTTTTTAGAGTTTTTTGTTGCTGTTTAGTTTGTTATCTTGATGCTGAGATTGCGGAGGACTTTTCCTGAGCTAAAAGTGTTTTGATTTAGTGTGGAATCTTAATGTGTCCATTATTTATTCTTTTTACAAATATTTAATAAAAGGTACGCTTATAAGAAGTGAAATTAGAAGAAGCAAAACAGTAATCTTCGATACACCTCGAAATTCAATTTCGACATTCCGCGTTTCGATCAAAAACTACACACATACACCTCCCCTTAAACACTCGTTCCTTTAAAGAAACATCTACCAATCCAACCCGCCCATAATCCAATTAACCAGCGCTCAACTTCCATAAAAAAAAGTACCGTTCTTCTTGGCCACGTGTCCGGCGCGCGCCTCCAGAGCGCCGGCAATATGATTTACGGGCCAGTCGTAATATTTAACAGCTCGAGAGTGAACGCGCGCAGCTGGCTTCTAGATACATGCATACCGAAGGCGCGAGATAATTACGCATAGGCGTGATCGGACAACATTTATCTACACCAAGATGACCGCTGAATTCGGCTGGCTGTATTTTCGAAGCGTTGATACATCATCGATGCACCCGGCGAGGTGTTAGGCTGGTTGTGTATAGGGAGAATTAGAGTTGCTTGAACGGTTGGGTTGATTATTGGTTGGGGCTGGATGGGACTGTTTAATGATTCTATTAAAAGTTTATGGATAGCGTTTTGTAGTTTATGGTTTAAGTATTTGAGTTTGATGTGCACGACCGTGAGCTGCACTAATTTAGTTTTTGTTTGGTTGACTTGAAAATTGTGATGTTTGGTGAGGCTTTACTATGAGGCTCAACGATACTGCCACTTTAATTATTGGAATAGAAATATAATTAGATAAAGTAATCTTCAACATTTTATTAGGACCTAACAAAGCTGTTACTAGGATCAAACCAACAGTTTAAATAATGTTAGGTACAAGAAAATTTGTTAGGCTCTATTTATTAATGCATATATAATTTTTCATTTAGATTTATCATATATGCACAACTAAAAAAGAAATACTAACTTATTTTAAATCACTCGAAAAATCATGAATTTATACAAATGAATTGTTTCTCTTATTAAAGACTCGTAACGCAAATTGCCTTTAAAATCGTTTTATCAGCTGCTCTCTTCGCCTTTATATTCAGGATTTCAAAGTACTCGTCATGCTCGTCCCAACACTTCATAACGAGTTGAATTCCGCGCGACATTTGTTTCCCAATAATTTTCCACTTCGATATTCAGTATGGTTATTCCTCTTTTATCAGCACCCACACTCCCGGCTTATCGTCCACTCGCTCGAGCACTCGACGAGTGCACTCCGAAAAATCATAAAACAATGAAAATTTAATTATTCCAATAAATTATCAAACCTGCAAATTACGTCCTTATTTCGTCAACGTCAAACCCAAACATTCCCGTAAGAAAACAAAGCATCGGAAAAGACAAAAGTATAACACAACGTCTCTCAGCGAAACAATTCGGTCATAAATCCAGCGATAAGCCGGCGATAAGCTCGGAAACACACAACCTTGGCGTCTCGCGACTTAATAACCTCGTTAAAGCTGCATATTCGGGCTACCGCGCAGTTGCCAATTTCACCCATAGCCTTGAAAAGCCGCGCTCATATACACATACGGGCTTTGCGGCATTGCACCTGAAACTCGCTGAAAGATCGTGAATGGCAATTCCGACGCCCGCATGTGATACGCGCTCTTTTTTATTCGCGAGTATATAGATTTTTCGAGAGCTCGACTTTGAAAAAAGCGTAGTGGGATGGTTTTTTATTGTTTGACGGGTGAGGTTTTATCAGTTGTGTGCGGGAATTGCGACGCAAAAGTATGCGCGGGGAAGGTCGCTTTTACGCGTCTCTGACGAGCCGCTCCGCTTTAATTTTTCATAAGTGGCACGGCTGGGTAATGTAAACATTGAGACGGAGCGTTTTTAGATAAGGTTTGAAACAATGCTTTATTGATGCTCTTTTTTTTTAATGCTGCTTTGTTTATTGTTTTTTGATAAGGTATATCGGTGATCGATGTCTTACGTCAGTGATGAATTCTGATCAGTTTTATAGATTGATTGGAAATTAGATTGCTTTAATTAATGACCTAGTGCAGATGTACCTACGCACTTCAGCTTGAATCAACAAAATTTTAAAATGCAATCGAGACTGCAGCATAAGGAACAAACTCCACAAATCAATCCATGAAAACCTATCGACCCACCGATACAATTCCACCCTCTGCCAGCTTTTCCAATTCGAGAAAACGCATTAAGCTCCTCATTACGAGCCGCCAACACACCCACACTACAAACTCCGTATACCTCACAATGCAGCATCCACACAAAATTCCATATATACATGTCACAGTCTCCTCTATACCTACTCACACACTCGCATCTGCAGAACTCGTGAATTTTATTAGCCATCGAATCGCGACGCTCCATTTACCCCAGGGATTTGGGGGGTGCAGCAGAAGGGGGGTAGAACTAGAAAGAGAGAGTCGCGCGCTAGCAAAGAAAGAAAGAGACAGATGTGCATAGATTCGCGGCGCGTGCCGTTTCCGAGCGCGCGCGCGTGTCGAATCCCTCCACATTCGACAGGGGGGTACATTATACAGTGCCATACAGAGGTGATAGCCTCGTTCCTCGGGCTGTACACAAGGAGAAGAATTAAGAGCGGAGAATCGCTTTTCCGAGGCGATAAACGCACCTCCGGTGTGGATCGGCACCGAGGGACTGGACGGGGGGTGACCTCTCGAGGCTATTTACGTCGGTGCTGGACTGGACCTTTGGATGGAAAGCTAAGAATTTTATAGTGGACGCGGGGGTAGCTACTGCGTCTGGCTGGTTTATTTGCTGTTAGAGAGATGGGGAATTTGTTCTGGATTGGAGGATGGATTTACGGTCAATTTTAGCTTTCTTAAAATTGCTCTATTGGGAGAGTGGCTAAATAGTGTTTTAAATGGTGCTGACTCGTGGCTGGAGGAGTAAGTTTATCTTTTGAAAGATGATTATATATTTTTCAATGGATAATTATAGGAAAAATTTGTATAAGCAATTATAGGTATGCATAGCACGTTCTGTCAAAAAGCGTAAAAGAGCTATTAATTAAATTTTATTCATAATTTATGCATACTATTATTACACATTAACAATATACATAGTTATGCGTTAATAATTAAAAGCACTTAAATATACTCTAAATGGAAATCCTACGTGCTCGTCAATGATATTTGAATTAAGAGAACAATGAAATTATCAAACGATCAAAGCGAAATTGCGAATCAGTATCGCTATGTCATTCCGACGGCTCTTGATTGTAATGTCATCATAATGTTATTTCAAAGACTTTCCTACTGTTTCAGTATTTTTAAATATTTGTAATTAATATTCATTCTGTGATACTTAACCAGTATAAATTTGTACATTCATGAAATATAAAGTTTCTTTAATGCACGCGATGAAAAAAATTCGCATTATAAAACCCACATTACGTATGCAGATATACATACAAAAATCTCGATTAAATTGTATCAATTTTTTATTAGGATACTTACGAAAGAATACCAAAATTATTCCAGCCGCCCTGTAAATTCATATGACCCGAAAATCGAACCGCATCATCTTACCAAACTTTTTCCTATCCACACCGACAGCCGCATTACGCAATCGCCACCTCCACCCAGCTCCACCAAATCAAAGCCACCCCACTCCCCCGAGTCGAAAAAAGAAAAAACGTAACGGAACCTCCGCGAACGAAAACAAAGCTCGCTGGAATCTCTCCGGCACATATAACAAATGCACCTACACAGCAAGCCGGCTAACAAAATCCGCTCGACCCCCGGTAACCTTATGTCACGCTCTCTCCGTTCCTCTTTCAACCCCTCGTATATATAAATGCATTGTTGTTGTCATACTGGCGCGCTCCCCTGCCTAATGCGCACGTACGCAAAAGCGACAACTTTCGCTCCCTCGCGTCCTGTATATATTTTGCAGAAACAGCCCCGCGCGAGATCTACTTTTGGCATCCTCCTGGAAAATCGTATGCACCCTATAGGCTAATGTAAGTGGCTGCGTGTGCCTTCTTAATTCTTATAACACTCGCAAATATGTTAGTATGCGCGCTGCTCGCTCGAGCGAATTGTTTTATATGGGTGCGGCTGACCGGTCGCAATTAAAGTGGTGTTATAGAGGTCGGAGGTCAGAGATTTCATTTTGCGGGTGGATTTATGAATATGCAGATTGAGACTGGACAGACGCGGTTGGCTGTGAATGATTTTTGAGCTAAGAGTGTGACTTTTATATGCACGCCGCGTGTTTGCCGATCTGTTTTGCAGAGGCGAGAGTTTGGTCATTCGGAAGAATCGTCTTAGGTGTTGATTTGATGATTTCGGTATCGCGCTGGACGTCGTTAGTCAGCTGGCTTATTGCGTTAACGGGCGGATCTCGAAATGGGTTTAATAAGATCATTTTTTATTATATTATGGTGTTTGCTAATGCTAAACAAAATTTAGTATTCACTATCAACTTGATAGGGTTTTATTCTTTCATGGATTCTAATACTTGCGTCTCTTAATAAATTCTGTTTTCCTGCAAATAAAACTTAATAATTTATTCATATTCAGCTGTAACTAAATGAATTATAAATTATTTTTAACAACTGTTTTCCACTGTATCGTGAGAACTCAAAATGCTGGACAGGTGAACCCAGATCACGCAATAATATATTATTCATGAAAGCGGATTTTTCGCATTCAAGGGGAAATAAACGACGATAACTGTACCGTTATGGTCTACCTGTACACCCTATAATTCAACAGCCTTTGGAGAATTCGTAAAAAGTGTAATTACGCTCGTATGTTATTGAGTCGTTTACTGCGCTGCTTTTGTCAGGTTTATTGTAAATTGCAGATTTTGTCACGGAAATACGTTGATCATATTTTATGCAATAAATATTCAAAATTATATATAAGATTCATAATCTCTATACCTAAAATTAAAAAAAAATTAAACTATAACATTATCCATGTAATAAATTGTCAAAACCATTAAAACAGTTAACAATATTATGTATCCATCACAAAATATTCAATATTCAAGCCCAGCTCAACTAAAATCGCGCCTCAACAACCGTCCGTTAAAACATCGCGATAAGCGTTCGATGAGCTCCATTCCGACACCCCCAACGAGCAGCCCCATAAATCAACCCCCGCGCAGGGTGGTTCGCCAATCGGACCGTTACGCAGCCGAAAGTCCGTTACGCGAACGCGCGCATCCCCGGCACCAATCAGCCGTGCACATCGGCGCGTGCAGCCTACACCAAAAGAAATTACATAACGCGCGCGCGCAGACATAAAGGGCGCGAGTATTGCATATCAGCGCTGCAAGCGCGATTTACCCAACCGCTGAACAAAGCAAGCTGCGCGCAGATACACGTATAGGTAAAACGGTAGCGCTCGCGGTGCGTGAAGCGTGTTTAATTAACCAACCGTCAAAACACGCATCACGCGCTCTCTCTATCTGCCCACGCGCGCGCGTCCGCGAGTGCGGCTCCGTGCACACAGACACGTACATATATGTATATAAATTCGAATCTCGGCTGCTGCGGCGTTCTCCAGCTTGCTCCCCTTTATTCTCTCGCCGCGCTCCAATAGGCGCCGGCGCGCCGGGGTGGGGGCAGGACTCGCGCGAATGATAGCCCTCGGGGCGTGGCCTAGGGGCGCGCGTGGTGGGGGTAGGGGCACGCGACGCTGCCGCGGTGGTGGGGGAAGCGCCAGCACGCGTCCTCGAGACTCGCGGCGTCCCGGGCAGTGGTTAGTCTGCGACGAGCCGAGCGCGCGTGCGCTCGCGCTCTGGTATCTCTCTCTTGACTCAGAGGGAGAGTTGTGGCCCCTAGGGGAAAGAGCGTCAGATCATCATGGGGCTCTCGAGGGGTCACGAGTCCACGGAGACTGGCGGCGACCTTCGCCGGTCGAAGTTTCCATCAGGACCGGCGATAACGAGGTTGCCAGCTCGTTTGAGGCCCTGGTTATCGCGCGCAGCTCTACCGGCCGGATGACAATGGCTTAGCTGGGAGGACCGAGCATGGCTGAGACATGCCGGTCCCGAGGCATTTGGATTGGATTGGATTCTGGAAAAATCTGGAGAGGCTGGGGCAGTTCGCCCACGAAGACTGCTGGGAGGATGCGCGCGCGCAGAGAGAGGAGTGAGTACCTTTGGTGGCCTTGAACGAGATAGGGTGGTGGCGAAGGGGGAAGCTAAGGCTTGTACATATAGAGCACGGATTGTATAGCACACTGTACATAGCAGAGCCATATTCTATTGGAGTACTGATGAACAGAGTACAATTTTCATTTCGACTTTATGTATATCTTCGCTCTCGGCGATCGTCGACCTGTGACAACGATTTTCGAAAAGCGAGTCTGCGGGTGTGGGAGTATCTAGTCATGGATCACGCATAGATCACACAGCTGAAGCAGCCAAAAATCACGTGCAGAAGCGGAGTCCGTTAACTGGAATGGAGCAGCAAGGATCATATGGAGCATCTCAAAAGTACGTTTTTTCACAAAGCACACTTTGACAGTAAAAATTGGATTAGTTCAGGTGAGTGGACCTGGGAATTCACTCATGATAAGAATTAGCCGATTGTACCGATTGGAAACAAAAATTCAGAATTGACATTATCTACAATCATTACACTCTTGAATATCTGGAAAACATCGTTTATTGGCATGACAAAATTCAGTTATCATTTCGAAAATCAAGATTATCAGCTAATTTATTTTATCCTGGAACACATCACTATATCAGCATCAATCATTGGCACTATCTTCAAGACATTTCCATATAATAATACGTCAATGTTTCTTTTTTTCGCAAACAAAGGAGATAACCGATTGGGTAATTTTACATTTACACATTGAAGGACCTGCAGTTCATCGACACGTCAACCTGTCAATATCGAGGAGAGAAGACATCCATCATCAACATCGTCGGCGCCGATGGCAGAATACACATATCCACTTCGTCCATGCTGTAACAACACAGGTGAAACCCCGGATAACGCTACATATTTACTTTTTAAATCTTTAAACAAAATCTAGTCACCTTTTCATGTAATTATATGTACTATTAATTTTGGCGGTTCGCTCGATTTTCGAAAATTAACCCACGAGACTGACTAATTACCGAGTGTCGATTGTAAGCGCAAGTCAACGAATTTAGACTAAGGATTTTTTAGTGAGATTAGCAGATAAGTCCGGGATCAATTAGAGCGTAAAATTAATCTATGAGTATGCATAAGTACACAAATGATTCTAGTCATTTATTAATAGTCAAAGAAAGAATCTAGTCATTGCGTTATTATAATTAAGTTACAATTAAATTCTAGTCATTGCAAAATTTTCAACGCGTATACCAAATTACGAATCTCTAGTCAAGGGAGAAAACGAAAAAATCTAGTCTTCTTCTAGTCGGACCACCGAAATTCAAAATTCGTCAATGGTATCATTTATAATTTTAGTCATGTATTTTGGGACACAATCAAAAAGCTCAGTTTAGGTAAGTTTCGAAAGGGCCATTCTTTAGTTCTGTAAGTGCTTAATTTAAAATAGTTATAATTTATTTTAATTAACTTTAATTAAATTTGATTGTAGAGCCTGAAGTATTATATTAATAGTCATTGCGTTCTATATTTGGCCATACTAAAACATTCCTAAGTACATAAAAAGTACTACAAAAGAAAAAAAAAATAGTCTAGGCACCCCAAATATCTATAAAGTTCTAGTCATAGCTTAAGTTTACAATTCTAAACAAAGAAGTCTAGTCATTACATCATATAGTGTTATCTAGTCAACAAAATTTTCGTCACCTCTGATGGATTCGAAGTTTTTGTCAAATTTATTTTAAAAATTAATTAATAATTTTAAAAAATCGTGCATTTTTAGTTGAATGCTCACGCAGGCCACCTCACATATGCAATTATTTTGATTTAAACCGTATAAAATTATACCAAAAATATCTAAATTTTTATTTGGAATAGCTTTATTAAAAAAAAAAGAAGAAATTATATGAGAGACAAAATTTATTTATCTATGATTAAAACATATATATCCGTAGCAATTAAATGTATAAATCTATCAATTTTCTTTTGACATTTTAACTTTTGATTTTCGAATTATGCATACTAGCTGACACTGCCCGTGAATAAGCTGCCATACAGACCACGAACCAAATATAAAGTAGGATAAGTTTCTCAATGATCTCGTATGTACCGAGAAAGTTCTCAGTATTATCAGATTTAAGATTTAATTCTAATATGCTGCATATGTAAGTCAGAAACAAATTGCATCTAGTCACTTTTAGTTTTTAAGCATATCATTACCTTTAGTTAAAGAAGACTCGGGATACGTGCCAGTAATAACTAAAATCTATAATTATAATTTATATTCGAAATTCACCGAAATAAGATATATAGTATATTCTGAAAATTATTCAAAAATCAAAAAAAAATATATTAAATTAATATTTCATCATTACGGGTATAAATTGCAATCCAAAGAATTTATATAATCAAATATTTTATCACTCCGGGTAAGAGTTGCAATACATAAAAATATAAAAATCAAAAACAATAAAAAAAATATATATTCGAAACAAAAACAAAACCAAAGAGAGAAAAGAAAAATTATTTCGGTGAATTTTGCGGTCATGCCAAATCGCACCAAGTGCCTATGTATGACGTCATATCACTATGTAATCTCTAGTCTACATTAATTCTTACTCAATTTCTTTAACTTCTTATTCTCTAAATGCTCTCAAAGGCAGCTAAAAGAAAAGTCTTATTAACACAGCGAGAGAAAGCCCAAACTGATGTTTAGTTAGTAAGTCCTTGCCGCGCCTCGGCGCCGATCGCGAGTCGTCCTCGATTTTCGAGATTTTTCGCGTTGCGCAGGCGGAAATCTCAACAAGCGCACTTCGACGACGTCTCGCGCCCGGTAGGACCGAGGTCCCGGTCATCGATTCATTTTATGTCAATCACAGATCAGGCCAGCCGTCTTTCGAAATTTTAGTTTTTAATAAAATATATACGTAATATTTACGTAGGGTTTCCGAAGTATTAGGAGGCTGTGTTTAATTTCTTTTGACGAAGGATCGTATACCGATTGTGTGTGTGTGTGTGTGCGGAGCGATGCGAGAATGTTCGAGCGAACCTGCCCCGATTTCAGTCTCGTTACCGATCACCTAAGCCAAAATTGAAATAAACCAAAAGTCAGAAATTTGTAATTATGCTTAGTTTTAAGATTAGTTTAAGGTATTATTCTAGTCAACTTAGTTTGTAATATTTATTTATTTAGTTGGATGACAATAAGCCGGCTATAGTTTTTAAAGTAATGTAATTGCGAAATGAGATCAGAAGTATTGATCGTTTTGCGAAATTAGTACAAGCTAGTCTTAGGATTAAGGAGCAAGCACAGACACATTCTAAGCTAGTCATAGGATTAAGGCAGAGTAATATATGGAAATATATTATAAAAACGAGTGTCCTCTAGTCACAAGATCCATGGATAAAAACTCGAACAGCTTGTCCTTTTTTTTGTTTTGTAAAAAAAATAATGAAAAATTATCTATGAAAAAACAGTGTTTTATTTTATTAATTTTTTTAAATTTATGAAATGTACTATAATTTTTGGACAGCCTAGTACAGTAACCGATCTCAATCCATGGATATCCTAGTCTTTAAAAAATAACTATAATCATGTACTTAATAAGTGATCAGAGCCACTTTATTGCGTACTTTACGAGCACAATGAATGCAAAGACTCCATTTTGGTCGTAAAGTACGTTTAGTTTATAAAAAATTTTTTACCATTAGGTTTAACGTAATAAAGACAGAATTATTTTAAATATCATACTAAAACATTAAGATTTTATAACGTTTTTGTGTGGTGAATTATTAAATTAATTTATAATTATATAATCACTTATATAATCATTTATTTATATATTTAAAATAAGTAATATTTATACCAATTTATTTATTAATTTATTTAATCTTGTGTGGATATGTAAAATTGTGTAAAAATGCAAGAAAATAGTTTAAAAATAAAAAGTTTCCTCTATGAGAAAACGTAATATAAGTAAAAATCCTTGCATCTTTACTCTTTTATTTGCCAAAAATATATTCATGTAATTTAATCAATTATACTTTGTGTATTTTGCGTGCGTGTGCGTTTTTATTGTGAATCTTATTTATTATGTGTGTGATAAAAAAAATTGTACACTAATCATTTAAGAAAAAAAAATAAATAAAAATTTACAATTCCAGTACTTCAGCAAAATTTTGTCAAAATATGTAAATTTTTGAGCGCAAATGTAATTCAAGAATGTGCACAAGCAAATTTTTATATCACCATCACGATGTAATACAAATAAAGTCAATAAATCAGTAATAGCCAGAATATCAAACGAGTCATACTTTTAATGCTCACATTACGACCCTCCATATACATTCCTGATTCCGAGTCCCTTTTTTCTCCCCTTTTCTCTGTCGGGATTATTCATGAAAACATAATGCGATGCGAAGGGAATTTACAAATAGAATATTCTCAGTTATGGAGTATATGAAGTAATGGTCACATAATTTTATCTATTAATTTTATTCAAAGATAATTTTATTAGAAATATTGATAATAAACAAAATGGTTTTATTGTAATTAGAACAATACGCGTAAGTTATAAGAGTAATATTAAAATATATTTTAGATTCTTATGAAGTTTACTCTTCGTTTCTAGTGTAATTAATACTGGTAAACTAATAATAAACAAAAAATTATTTTAGTATTAATAAACAAGAATTTTTTTGATTAAAAACTCTTGTTTTGATAAACTTATTTAATTTTTTGCTACTTATGGCAAGAATATCTTTCTCAGTACTTTTATTTTATTTAATTTGCAATCATTTTAATAACGTTCAAATCTTTATAATTCAGAAAAATAATAATTCTTAACAAAATTTGAATGCATATTGCACCCCACGTATACAACATTTTAAAATTATTACAAAATCTCAAAAAAAGATTATTTAATATTTCAAATATTTCAAAATTTTCTCAAATTTTCTAAATTTCTTGTGCGAAGAAAAATTCGCATAATAACTTATATTCACGCGCATAAATTTGAAATTACAGATTTGCTACAAAAATTGTTAAATAATGCGACTATGTTGATCGCCAAAAAAGATTCAGTTTCTAAAGAAAAAATATATCATTTAATATCACATTTAGGAATAAATAATTACTGCAAAAATAACTAGATTATCAGTAAAATTAAAAAAAAAGGATTTAAAAGAATAACGTACAATGTTAACAAAATAGTCAAATTATAAAAAAATAAGAGCTTAAACAAAATTATGGATAAACTTCCATAAACGAACCATGAACGCCACCTAAGTAAGTATATAAGGAACTTGTTACTCAATTTTGTTTCTGTCGATAATGTAGGAAATTCAAAAAATATATTTTTAAATTTTGAATTTCGTGTGTAGTAAAGTAAGACAAAGTGTTTATTTTTAAAGTGATATTTGCCTATTCTAAAGTCTAGAATCTTATTCATTAGTACATAAATAAGTTTATATTTATAAAATTTTAAAAATATAATAAGCGGTCGAAAAGCCGTCTGAAAATATATATTTCCCCAAGAAGATAAAAGAAAAGAAAACCTATAACAATGTAAAAATCTCTACAAATTCTCATTATTCTAAACTTTTTATGCCACTGATTTTCCTTAACCCCTACTTAAACGCAATCAAGCTATTTTAACTCTATATGGAAAATGTCACGGATCAAGTCACGCGCAATCTAAATTTTTACCAAGATAAGATAAAAATTAAACAAACTGAAAGCCGCCGCTACCCGAACTACTCCGTTCAATAAGTTCCTCATCGTGAAAAATCAAGAAAACGAAAAAACAACAAACGTTGAGCTCACACTCTGCTAAAGCGCATCGCTCGAAGGCGCATATGGAAAATCTCAGCTCGATATCGCGGCTCGTAGATACACATGCGCGCGTAATGAAAGCGCGATATATAAACGGCGCATCGCGCGCTCTGTCTAATCTATTTTTGCGTGTGTTTGCCTGCGGCGTTTCACGAAGAGGAGAAAAACCGCAGCTCTGCGCGCGCGCCAGCTGAGAGATTATTTTGCGCACTTTGTGGCTCTGAACGTTGAATATAGATAAGAATTGGTGGCTTTAGAAAAGAAAAAAACTGCTGGGGGTATGATATAGCGTTTTACAGTAATGTAAAAGTGGGACCCTAAGATTACTTGTTTATCGATCAAATAAAGCCGATAATGAAATTATTCACAGTGATATAGAGAATAAGGATTCTCTTATTTATAAATAAAAGTTTTTTAAATATACTTTTTAAGACGCGTGAAAAAAAATTGCTTTTTGCAATCCGGTGCGCGCGCGTGCGCGTCTGGTATGGAGCGGATACTTTTTATTACTGCACGTAAGACTAAGTGTATATACGTAGAATACGCGGAAAACCTATATTCTCATTCAAATGACTGTTATTGCAGAACAGTCGATACTTGGTACGAGGTCAATGTTAATTCAATATTGCGAATATTTATATAATTAAATAAAAAGTCTTTGGAATTATGGAAAGCGGTGGCACTAATTTTATTAATTGTTATGACATATTAGTCGTGTTTCGCGATGATAAGATTAAGTATATTTTAACATAATTTACGCTGCACTTCTGCAACTGAATTTTTCCTTTCACTCGCAGACAGACATAACAAAAGCAGTGACAATCAGACGCGTTCTTTAAAAAAGTGTTACAACAAAGTCACACACCTGATAAAACCAGTTTAATCCGTACATGTATAATAACGATATTAAAAATTTTCCCGATAAACAAACAACGATAGACTTCCATTCCCAACAACACAGCGAATCAACATGTTATTGTTGAAAACAACAATAAAAACTACACGGATAAAGGCGCGCGGGGCGCACACGCCGCCAGCTCGTGCACAAATTTTCGCGACGACAAACGCCTGCACCCGCGCTCGCATTCAATAAATTACTCGTAAAGCGGCACGCGCGCGCGCGCGCGCGTAAAATACAAAACTCTACCTACACCAAACCACAAAAGCACATACACACTTATATCTCAGCTCTCCCACACACATACACAGCTCTCAGTATATCCTTCCACACTCTTGCAACTGCGAGAACCGCGCGTATAGGTTACGCTCGCGCGCGCGAAGCGTTCCCTATATATACATGTATAGCCAGAGCGCGAAAGAGAGAGAGAGAGAGAAAGCGAGTGTCCGTCTAATGTTATTATTGACGTTGAATGTTGAATGTTGCGCGACCCCCAGTGAGGCGGACGCGCGTGCTGCAGCAGCTGCAGCAGCACAACGAGAATATCCCGAGCTGGCCGTCTAAGTCGAAAAACACTTGGGCGCAAAAAAAGAGGAGAGTGGAGAGAGAAAAAAGAGGCGCGCTCGCGGCCAGCAGTGCGAGAGAGAGAAAAAGAGAGGGAAAGTTGCTGATCGTCGGGAATATTATACGCGCGCTATATACTTATGTACAAACATTCGGAGGCTCACGGACGTGCGCGCATACACACACACACACACAGGGCCGCTAGCGCGCTCGCTCGTGCGCGCCACTCTCACACAGAGAGAGAGAGAGCCAGAGAGCGCGAGTGCGTAGTAGATAGATAAATACACAGAGAGAGAGAGACGGGGAGAGAAAGAGAGCTGCGGTATATATACGAGGAGAGAGGGAGACGGACGAGTGACAAGGCCTGGCGGTGCGAAAGAGAAGGAGAACGCGGCTATATACTCGCGACTATACATGTATAGTGTGGAGGCCCTGCACACTAATCGTCTCTCTTTCTCTCTCTTTTGCGCGAGAGTCCGTAGTTGCAAAAAATTTTCTAACCCCCCCGCCAGCTCGCCTGGCTTTTCGTGCGCGAGTCGCGATCCGCGGGTCTGATCAGGACCGCCCGGGACTCTCTTCTCGCCGAGTGTGTGCCGAGGATCGCGCTGACTCGCTTGGGCCAGCGCAGTTGTCAAAAAACAAGAGCGACATAACCTCGCAGTCGCGCTTCGCAGGCCCTGAGAGCCTGACCTGCATCCGTTGTTTTTCGCCTTGTCAGTCGCTCCAGTTGCTGGAGGACCTTGGATCTCGAGCTGGACTGGGATGTTTCCTTGCTTTGGTGAAGTTTGTGCAAGTTGAGTGGAGATGTGCGTGCCAAGGGTGCTCGAGTGCTGCTGAGGCTGGGGGGCCTGCGACAGCTTGTTTTCAACGAGGACTGCACTCTGCCTAGAGAGATGGACTGAGTTGTACCAGCTGAGACTTTATTATTGTTGAATTATGGATTACAATATTTGATGTAGATACGAGAGCACAAGACTTTTACCTAGATTTTCAAGGATAAACAGAGCGAGACGATAGCGTAACTATGAAAATCTTTTCACAAAGCGCTTATGTGGGTGTATATGCAAGCATTTTTACCAGCAAACACTTTCGCACTCATATAAACTCTTAATTAAGCTCTGTGTGCAAAAGATTTTTAACGTTGCAAATCCATACTGTTTATATTTTTATTGCAGAGATGTAACGTACTGTCAACATGGATGTAATAGAATATAACCTCTATTTTTAATAGCTTGATATTGGAGCGACCAATGTTCACAAAAGCTTTCACAACATTATGAAGATAAAGATTATTTGCTTCTGCCTTCAATCAAGTCTGACCTAGTATAAAGGAGGTTTACAGAGTTTGAGTATGCAGTTTTTGCAAAGGCTAACAGAAGTATTTATCAATGAAGATCCTCAATTCAAAGCAGCCAAGCATGGACAATAAATTAAAATTTTCCGATCGCTTTAACGTTATACTAAATTCAGACACACAAAAAGGTATAGATCCGTATGTTTTTAACGATACAGAACAGCCATTTGTTGTGTCAACAGGTGGCAAAAACATCAAGTTAATAGCTCCAAAAAATTCAAAAACGCCCAGCACCAATAGAAACAAATCGAAAGGAAAATGTTTAAAGACAAAAATAAAAGCGGAACCCGTGCAAGGCATTGGATTCAAAACAGAGGTAGGCTCAGATGTTGACTATAATGCAACTAGGAATCCTCATCAGTCTCTTACTTACACATTGCAGCAAAAGCAAAGGTATCTTAAAAACTTGCAACGATTAAAAGCGAAACATCAAAATCGGGACCATACTTTGCAATATTATCCTCGAGCTGGTGATGAGATATCAGACAGCGAAACGAGTGGAGATGAGTTGCAAACCTATCAACGACACTGGTACTCAGGTGAAATAGATCCAACGTCAGCCAGATCGAGTCGCCTGGCCCAGCTTCATTCTCAGCTCCAGAGGCAACTGCAACAACTTCAATGCGAGGATGAAGAGATGAAGAATGGACTGAAAAAGAAGACTCGGTGTCTTCTGGCGGCCGCCGTCCAAGATCCAAGCGCCACAGCTCGAATACTGAGCGACTCCAATGTCAACAACAAAATCACAGATGGTCCCTTGATAGTCGGTGGACCCTGTGGTGCGGACGGCTGCCAGCAGATATCCTTACCCTGCACCCGGCACTGCTCGCGTCACATAATGATGAACAGCGACCAGCTGCTGTTCGAGCACTGCACGGCCAAGTTCAGCGACAACACCCAATGCTGCATACCGGTGTTCGACGTCGCGCACGAGCTGCCTCTCTGTCCGGAGCACGCAAGGAAGCGCGACAACTACCACCGCAGGGCCCAGGAGTCCAAGCCAAAGAAGGCGCGCAGCAAGAAGCCGGCCTCGCCGACCGCCGCCGCAGCCGCTGCGAATGCCACAGCGGCGGCAACGACGACGTCTAAACCCAGCAAACCAAAATCCAGACCCAAGAAGCGCAAGAGGCCACCGTCGACCAGCAAAACCGTCACGGAGATCAAACCAACACCGCCGCCGCCACCGCCCCCGGTGACCATTGCTCCTCTGCCCATTCCCGTCACCGTGCCGACGACGCTGATGCAGGAGGAGAACCACCACTTTGCCAACCCAATTATAAGCAATAACGAAATCCACACAAAGACGCTGAACAACTTGAATGCTCTGCCACAGAGTATTCCTAACGTGGTGAATAATCTAAACAACCTGGGCTTGGACATTGGATCATTAGGACTGGGTAGCGGGCTGAAAGTGGAATTGGATGATCATGAGGTCTTCGCCTCGTTAGATCACGCGACGGAGCATGATTTCGAGAACGTCCTTAACAATTTGCCTGCTGACGCTTTCAATGATTTGTTCATCGGTAATTGCGCGATTTCCTTTGCTAAGGTTCTGACTTTGAGGGTAGTGAGATTCTGTAGAATTTACAAAAAGCAAAATTGTCTCGATTTCTGGATGGGATTTAAATGTATTATAATGTAAAATGTTCCTTTGAGATAATATTTTCGTTTTTCTTTTTGAGATAACAAAGAAGCTGATAAATTTAGTAGCAACCGAAAAAGTAAAAGCAAATTATTATTAAAATTTTTATTTGAAAGTAAAAACTATTGTATAAATATTTTATAAGAAGTTAATAGCATCTAATTATTAATCAGTATCACATGTTTACTTGGAGTAAAAAATTACAAACTTATATAACAGTATAGATATTTTTATATTTTTACAAGTCATCTTGTATGAGATAAAACTTGTAAAAGAATCTGAATATTTTTATTCTTAAATTTATAAGTATAGACTTTAAAAATAAATAGATCCTAGAACAACTTTTATCCAATTGCAGAATAGTAAATCTCATTTAGAAAAAAAATAGATTAAAGTTTAAAGAATAATTCATTTACTCATATGAAAATTGTTTAAATTCCTAGATAAGATATTAGAGTACTTAGAGGCTGAGGAGTACGATGTTATTTTGAAAACTTTCAATATTTAAATATGCAGATCCTACAAATTTTGTTATATTCCAAACATTCAAATTTTAACAGAAGTGAACGTAAAAAAATACACCCACAAAAAAGTTTAAAGTTTTCAAAATTATTTCGTATTCTTCATTCCGCTAAGCACTTCAAACCCTCAAAGTAATAACCGAGGCTCAACCATCATGAGAGATCCTCAACTCCATCCTTTAGCCGCTTTTATTATGCTTCTTTTAAATTTTGTAGAAAGCAGAAACGGCGAGTACGAGCCGTCGCGCGAAGAGGAAGAGGAGCTGGAGCGGGCGGTCGAGGCTTTCGATAAGGACGTAAGGAATCTGGAGCGCATGGGCCAGACGCACGGGCTCTTAGAGCCGGCTTTGCTTGCCCAGCTCATGTCGGACATGGCCTCGTAGCCCCCACCGCCCCACTGTTAATAAAATAATTGGAAATGATTAACGACGACAACGGAAAGAGCCAGAGCACCGTGTTCCTTCTTTTTTTTTTTAATTGTATAGAGCGTAAACACAAGAGGACAACGATGGTATACCTGGTGGATCATTTGTGTATCAGTGATGTTTTTTTTCTTTTCTTTTTTTTCTAAAAGAAAGAAAGAAAGGCCGAAAGCTACGTATCAATTGTCGTTTCATAGCCAAAGTGATTTTTTTCAAAAACTTTTCTTTTTTTTTTCTTTTTTATAATGGTATTAAGACTGTAAATGTGGTATGCAAAAGTAATCCTGTAGACATCAGGGTAGAAAATAATTTGTAAAAAAAAATTAACACAGAACAAAAATAAGTTGAATGAAAGAGTAGGTATGCTACAGGGGGAGCCGGTTTTGCTTGCGATCACTAGAAGCGCTCCTTTTACAGAAAACAAAGATAAAGAATAGCGTGTAATTAACAATAATAAATTGGTTGAGAATTTTCGACCCGCGAACTCCTATAGATTAAACGGCAGTAGCTTCGAATCTTGTTAAACATTACGTAGTATGAAGTGGAATGGGACCCGTCCGTTCCATCATACTTTTTTTGTCTATAGCCATTAGGTAAAGAAAAAAAAACTGTGTGCATAAAAGTACGTTTTGTATCGTAAAAGTGTATGGACGGTTTTTTGAATCTTGAAAGTTGCGTGCATTTTTCTCCGTGAGTAGGAGAGAGGAGAGCGTGAAACAATAATGTGGACACAGTACGAGTCACTAGCATGTACAGATCCTTGTGTAAGCGTTATTTAGTATTCATATGTGCTTATTCTAAACAGGTATTAGATCTTCGGTAAAAAAAAGGAGTAAAGAACGGGAAGTAGACGAAAGAGTATGACTCAGTTTTTAATTGCAAACAAAAAATAACGTTAGATGAAGAATTTAGTACTTCAAAAAAACAAAAGGATCCAGTAGTGTGTTTGAGCGCTAAAGTTCGAAATGTGCTATATATAGTTTTTGCCTGTATATTGTTCGTTCAAATCGAGAATGATTTGTTTATATAATGTCTCGCTTGAAGAGATTAGAAAATGAATTTCTCACGATAAAAAAATATTTATCGACTTGTACTGTTGTGTGTATAATCGCGTGTAAAATACTGCATAATCCTAATGGTTCATTGATCCTTTTGTTTTTCTATTTATATTCACACAGGCACTTGTACAAGTGTAAAGTGGTAGACCTACTAGATCGCACTTTGTCCAGTAGATGATTTTCAAAGTGAAAAAATGCGAAAAAAAACACGTAAAAAAGTACCTTTAATTTTTTGTTGTAATAAAACAAACTACGATTTTTTAAAAAAAACAATATCAGCTTTCATTAGATCACCTAATTACATAATTTTTAATTTTTATACATGGTTGAAAATGATTTATTTGTATACATATAAAATTTATTTGTAAATGCAGAAATAATTCTTTTTGTAGTTACAAATAGATTGTAATTTTATTTTTCATTCAAAATAATTAAAACTAGATTTTCATTTTATTTATTAACAATATTCTCAAAAATTTCATAAAATTTAATCCTAATAATTTTAACACGTCATCCATAATCATTTTTCTTAAAAATATAGTAATACTAAAATATTTGTCATTTTACCTGGTCAGTTTAGTTTACAGTTAAACGTTTAATAAAGTAAATATTTTGAAAAATAAACAAGTTACTCAAACAAATGCGATCTGGCTCTTGACATTTGCAAGGTCTGTGCAGAAAATTACAAATACTGAGACTGACCAAGGAACACTCGTATAAAAATTCTCGCAAACAACAAAACGACAAAGTTCCGTGAACTTTAACAGATAACGAAGTAATGTTAATTATTCATTGCTAAAATAGGAGTCTTAATTACAAAACTATTAATAATTTACTAACGAACGGAGGAAAGTTCCCCACATTGGGGTAAATTTCATTACGCTAAAAAAACTCACCTTGTATATCGTTAGGTTACTGTGTAATTTTACAAAAGGAAAAGTATAGTATTTAGAGTTCTATTATATATAAATATATAACTAGATACGTCGTGGTGGAGAAGCAACGAAATTATTCTTCCGCCGGTTAAGAGTATACCTTATAATGTGTACGCCCTTGTAACATATTTATCATTCTTCTTTTCATTAGGCTATATCAATTATATAATAAGCATATTTTTTACATCGCTTCTTTAGTGCTTACTTTTGTATTAGTCCCTCACGCAAACCATATATGATGGCATTTTTCTAATAGAACAGTACATGTAATACCGTCTATAAATTACGAATTTATAATTTTAATTCAAAACTAGAAAGCATACAAATTATAAAGAGTTTATTTTTTCTTTGGTAAATTAGAAAATTAATACATAATCAAAATTTCTGTTGTTCTAAATATATAGACGGTATTGTTCGTATCAATCAAATACTTGCAATCAGTTCCATTTGTTACGTCAGTATTTTCTTTTTTATTTATTTAAATTATTTTCTAATATAGTTATGCACTAAAAATCGACAATTGTACATTTTTTGTAACATTCATTGTTTTCTTTTTCTTTCTTTTCTATTATTTCTTGCTGTTTATCGCTCGAAGAAAAGAACAAACAATATAATATATCAACAGACCTTTATAGTGACGTGCATGCACGAAACATGATCGCGATGCAAATAAATTTTTTACAATCTGGGATAATGTATAACAGAGTTTTAGTTTGTTTTGGCGCTTTTTTGTTCTTACGACCCCCTAGAAATCATACACTTGTTGTAGTGACAAATTTAAGCGCTATATAAACCTACATCGAGGTCGACGAGGCATAATTTGTGCTAATGCGCTTCAACTCTCGCTTCCTCCACTTCTTTCTGCTGCCGATCCGGATCTGCTCATCGCCGACGTATCGGGTGACTCCTTTCACTGGGAATGGTCTGTTCAGCTCGACATCATCGCCACAGGGAGGCATCAAAGTTTCATAATCATCGGCCCCCTGCACACAATTTATTTTTTTAAGTTTATATTCATGTTTTTTTATTTGTTGGAAAACCGAATGGGTAAGTTTCAAACAAAAGAATGTTTTTGAAGAATGCGCTCAAAATTTCTCAAGTATTGTCTCGAATTCCGAGCACTCATTTGGTTTTAAAGCAAAGATAATTAAACTCTCTAAATTTCATTATACTATAAGATACATTACATTTCGGGGCTTTAAAATTAACTTTTTTGATAACACTAATGAGTGATATTAAGCTCGACTATAATGCTTCTACAGTCTATAGTCGTTTCGTTAAGTCAAACATCAGAAATAAAATTTTGATTTAAACAATTTAAAAATATTCCCGTAAAAATATTAATTTTAAAGCATCGCAAAATGTATCTAGGCGACATGACTAAATCATTGGAACATTAACGATTACCTCTTCTTCTTCCTCTTCGGGAGCATCATCTAGAATCATCTGTTCTTCCTCGCTTGCCTGGGGTACCAACAATAAATCAAAGTCCGTCCGTGGTAAACCCAAAATTCCAACTTTGATCCCGAGACGAGGCAAATCTTCTTCCTCTGCGAGAAGCGCATTTTCAAGATACTGAATACGAGGACACTGAGACGTTACATTCGTCAGACCTTCAAATAAAAAATAAGAAACATTGAAGAAAAAATTATTTAAATTTAGATAGCTGGAGCTGTAAAAAAAAAGTGCTTTAAGCCAGTATTTGTGTATTAAAAAAAATTATGAAAATTCAAATTCTAAATAATTATTAATGGGAGTGCTACTACTATATAGTTTGGATAAAAAATTACAACTCGTCGAAAATATTGATTAAACAAAAACTTTCACTATTTTTCATACAAAGTTGAAAAAATGCAATAAAAACCCTAATTCCAAAGCGAAAAACAAAAAAAAAGATTAAAAACTATTCAAGTAATAAGCAATAGAAGTAAAAGTATGCATTAACGGCGGCGTTACCCAATGACAAGATGCGATAGTCGCAATTAGTGTAGAGAACTTCGTGTGGCAACGGCGAATTGCTCAAAATTTTCCTTCGCGGAGGCATTTTCGCGCCGTACAATATCCAGTGCTCGTCCTCCGGCGCTTCCAGCTCGCCTCCGCTTTCCTCGTACTTTCGTTTCGATGTATTGAACGCGTTCGTTCTGAACAGTCGATGTATTTCCACCTCTGATGCAATAAATGATTTTTGTACATATAAACTAAGGTCGCATAATCGATGCTTTTAATTTATTGACATACAAAAGTGAGCGGTAGATAAGTAGCAGTCTAGTCGTTTTTTATCAGTTTACTTGTTTTTTTATTTTCGTGGCAGATTCGATAAGAACGTTAATTATTATTAAACAAAATTTTAATCACTACTACTACACAGTATAAGGGAGTAGAGGATTATAGTGAACAGGGGCCAATTCGAATAATTTGTATATATTTTTACACATCAATTTATGACTAGCTGAAAATTTATCAGTTACCTACATTGTTCGACGTGCTTTTTTGAAGGCATTCCTGAACTTTTTATTGTAGTTTAAAAGTTGTGACATAAAGTGTGTATAAAATCGAATATTTTGCATTGTTTCGTGGTTCTGATATTGAATTTTTAGTGCAGTAACCAATAGTTGTTTTTTTTTTAATTTTATCATTATATTAATTCATAACGCAATGGTTCAAATACGCAAATAAAAATGAGATAAAATTTTCTACCTTCAATAGTAATATTTTATTTTTATTAATGTTTAAGGTGGAAAATAAAATTATTCAGCATAGTTCCGGTCTTCCTTATGAATAAAAAAAAATATCAGTAATAGAACATTACGCCATCTAATTATACTTTTGACCGACAAGTGATTATTAATACGACCTAGTTTAGAGCAGACATTCTTTAAAATAATAATTCCTATTATTTTCCACGTGTCATTAATGTTATTTTATTTATTAAAATCGCAGCGACTTCTTTTATTTTCTAGTTGATAGTGTTATAAAGTATATAACTAAACATTATATTATGAAACCGTTAATTTTATAGAAACCAGCTAACTCAACTTTCTTATACTTTCTAAATAAGTTCACGACATTACATTCATCTCTAAACCACCTTAAAAATTCATTACACTATTTAACAATACATCCACACCTACCCATAAGCTCCTTCGACTTGCGCTCCAGGGCGATCCAGGCGACCCTGTGCGCGAACTGAATAAGTCCCTCGAAAATCCTGAAATCCTTCTCCCCCTTACTCTGGGCGAAGGACATCTCTCCGCCTCCCATATGATGATACCTCTTGGCCTCCTTCTGACAGCCCATCAGCAAATCCACGTACTCCCTGGCGAGTACACACCTTAATGCCCTCATCTCCCCGGCTCTTTGCACCCTGGCACCGCCGGCCAGCGGATTCGGAGCTTTCTTCGCCGAGGCGGCGCGCTTGGCCGCAAGCTCGTCCCAAGTGGTGAGGAAGTGCTGTAAGTAGAGGATCAAGGCGCGCAGGAAGCGATCGACTACTCGTAAATGCAGAAAGCCGAGAAGCTCGAGGCTGACTGGCGAGGCGAGAAGGAAGAGCGCGAGGTCCTTGATGTCCTGGAGCAGGACGACGTCGGCGACCTCCTCCGCGCTTGTGATTGAGGCGGGCTTGCGCTGGTAGTGCTTGCGGAAGTGGCTCTGGAAGAGAGATTTTTCGTTGTTTTGTTAATGGATACTTATGTGTTTGTAAACTATTTTTTATGTAAAAGAAATTTTATTTTAAAAAATTTTATGTGATAGATATTACCGCTTTTCTTGAAAAAGCAATAGCGCCATCTTGTTATTTAAAGGTAATGATCAATTTAACGCATCTATATAGACAATCGTTAAAATAAACTTACTTTCTAATTGATTAAAAAAATCATACCCAACCTGTTCACTGAAGTTTAACGTTTCTTTAAAATTGAAAATCAGACGTTTGTGAGGGCAGTAAACTGTGGTTTCTTCATCTGGAGATGTGCGTTTTTTAATTTTTTTCTTATCATCTTCATCTTGTGAAGGTCTACAAAAAGTATATTACATAAGAAGTATAACTTTTCATTTTTTACAGTTGACTAAACATTTTAACTCACCCAAATAAAACAAGCTCTTGAGTTTCATCATCCCATATATAACATTTATCTTCCATTTTGATATATACACAATAATAATTTTACTAATTAGTTAAAAATGCATTTTTTTAGAGGCAATGCTACAAATTTTGAACCACAACATTCTGACAGGAACTGATACATGAAAGCTGAAGTTAGAACTGAATTGAATTATTGATTGTGCCAGGGTGTACTAGTTTGGATCTAATTATGCATACTAGATTATTCAGGATTTGGTAAAACTGATTTAAAAGGTAGGTCAAAACAGTAAGTTATTTTTATTTGAAATAAATACACAATAAAATTGTAAATATTACAATATAAATTTATTTAAGTTATAAAAATTATGTAACAGTAATCATTCCTTTTTTCATTAGATCATAATTGGGCTTTGGAAGTGAATCTAAAAATTCCTGCTCTTCTGGGAATATAGCTTCTCCAGGAATTTTCCAGCGATCTGGTTCATAAGGAAGCTGTTTGCTGACATCAGCACAATCATGCAGTAATCGGCATCGAATATTTACTTGTTCACTTTTATTAATAGTAACTGTAACATAAAACTCTTTACCCTCTAAATCTAAATTTGGACCTCTAATCTCTTTATCTGGTAATTTAATTGCATCTTCCGGTACAATAACTCCAATTCTTCTAAAATTTGCTTTAATGTGCCAATCTTCAATCACCCATGGGTTTTCTATAGACATATTGACTGGCAGGAGGTAGCTCCGCAATAATTTCATTGTTAGTGCAGCAGTAATTGAACTATAAGTTTTTTGCTGGTTTGCTTTTTCTAGATAATACTTCTCCATATTTTCTGGAGATGCATAAACAGCTAGTTTAGGTAATATAAAGTTATTATATGCAAAATTTGCTTTTAGGGTTACTTTTTCCCCTTTTTCTCCATAGCCTTCTACATATTGAGTTAAAATAATTTCTAAGGGTTTCTTTTTTCTATATTGTGTATATTCTTGGACTTCATAGATAAAATCTTTATGTCCAAGTTTGCGCGGCGTATGATTTTTCTTGTTTAATCGTATAGGATATTTTCTTTTTAAAATTACTGTTGTGGCAGGCTAAAAAAATAAATTTCTTTATAAATAATAATAGAGAATCGAAAAAATAGTTTATAGAATGATCATTTTTCTTACTCGAACTTGTTGATTTAAAAGGTTTGCTGCTCCATTTAAGTATGGCTTTGCTATAGTACATACACACGTTAATGACTTCCAAGAGCTTAACATGTTGACAAATTTTTAGTATAACTAAAAATAAGTTTAACAACAAATCAAATATATTTTAAGTAATCAAACATTTTACGATCTGCTTTAGGACCTTTAGGTTAAGTTTTCGGAGACAGAAAAATATGCGCAGACGCACGTGGAGCAGATGATATTTTTTTGTTGGCGGGAAATATGAATGTACTCGATCAATATTAATTTACTAATAAAAAATGCATTAGTATAGTTGGTCAATTGGATATTGAAATAATCAGCTGCAAAATGTTCTCTTAAATTATACTTTATTGAATAATGAAAAAAAAATTGATGTCATAATTTTGTTATCTAACTTCTCTTAGGTACATACTACAATACATAACAATATTTATAAAACCGAAATTATTATCAACATAATGTAATCAAAAGCATAAAAATTTTTTAATTTGATGATTCATTTTAATTTTTAGCTACTTTTAGTAAATATAGTCGCAACAATATTCAACTGTTTAAACGTTTATAAACGTTTGGCAGCAAACACACATTATTGCGACCTTTAACACTTAAATTAAACAATAATAATTTAAGAATCATGCTCTATTTAGCTCAAATTGAACGACGTGCGAATTTTGTAAATTTAACAATTTAAGCAACATTTTCGATTGAATAATAAATCTGGTTTTCCAGTTACGAAACTACAAAAATCCCGACACGAATCCTGAATTTTTACCATTACATAATAACAAATCAACGATTACTAAGTTATACAGCGACCCTAAAAACCAACACGACAAAACACGAATCAAGAACAAATCGATAAAAAAACGTATTTTATGCACGAAAAAAAAACGTGGCTAGCAACACATACGTATCAAAACGTGCGATATATTCGATTAATCATCTTTGAGGCCGGCTGCTCCGAATTCCCGCGTTCCCGCGCGCTTATCTCCAAACGCGCGCGCCTCGGCGAAGTCGTAAAATTGGCCCCGCAATTACACGACTGCCCGATGAAGCACGTGCAGCGAAACATGACCGAAAATTGTGAAACCGCGAGTCGATTAAGTAACGCCTCGCATACGCGCGAATCGAATTATAAGTCAGCGATTAAGAGCTCGGCGAAAAACCGGTTCCGCGCCGCGCGTCGCGCCAAAATTTCGACGTTTTCGCTTCGAGAAACAAAGTAAACGCCGGCGCGCCTCGCGGATTACAAGGTTTCAAGAAATATCGTTCTATTTTTGCATCAGACAAGATCAATTTTGAATTTCATTGTCCGGAGAGCTGCTCGTGCGCGCGCTTAGGGTGGCAGCCTTGGGCCACGTGATAGCAGCCAGCGCGATTTGAATCAACGGAAGGGTAAGTATTCGAGAAGAAAAGCCGTGAATTTCGAAAACTGATTGAGTTGGGGAACCATTGCGCCTCGTTACTTTTCTAAACAAAAGCGAAATGCAAGCTGACAATTGAGAGGTAATTTTTAAACTTTGCTTCGTGAGATTCGCGAGACAAAGAAAAAAACAACAACATGACGGCGCAGCTGCGCGCGCATCGCGAGCTACAGAATCCTACGCGGCAAGTTGGCAATACTGACTCGGACGGTGTTATTTTTCAGCTGATCGGAAAATTACATCGCGCTCGCAGCCTTCGCGAGAACAACATCGCGGCCAACGGCGAGTGTCGCCGCGGTCGGTGTATATACGCAGAGCGTACACAGCAGCACACGTATATATATATATACATACAGTCTTTGCATCAAAGCCGGAGAGCGGTAGCAGCAGCGCAGCGCCTCTTAGTCTCCGCTCGGCACGCAGTGGGTCAGCCATTATTGTGCTAGTGTCGCTGCTGAGGATATATAGCTCCCTCTTTCCGGAGCCACAATATTCGCTCAGTGATTCGCGAGCAGGCATATATCGTCCGAACGTAGGGACAACGACGTGGGCCGATCTGCAATGTGAAAAACGTCGCATAACCGCAGTGTGCGAGCCAGTGTGAGTGCATGTGTGCGTGAGTGTTGATAATCAGCGAGTTAACACCGCAGCGGTGTCTTTGGCTCTCTTTGTCTTTTTACTCCGAGTCTGCCAAAATTCGACGAAAAATTAAGGCCGACGTGAGATTCGGGGAGCAGCGCGGCGGCGAGCGTCTCCCGGAGGAGGAAGAACCAGAAGCTGGAGGAGGGGGAGGAGCCGAAGGAGGAGTCCAAGAGGAGCAGCAGCCCCGAAGCATGCACACGATATCGGAGATGGGCACGAGCGTGCCCGCCTTCCTGGGCAAGCTCTGGAGGCTCGTCGAGGACCCGGAGACCGACGACCTCATCTGCTGGGCGCCCGTGAGTATAACGGAATCTTTTCGCAGCTTTTGCGTTTCACCTCCATACCTAGTGCTCTCCTTCTCGCTCGCACTAGCAGCATCTATATAACTATATATGTGCACGTTAGCGCGATCTGTGTATATAGCCATAGGCCATCCAACTCCGTGCGAAAGTGCCCCGACCGGCCGCCAGAGGCGCGCTCGCTAAACTCTTTCTCGCCGATGTGATAAGCCTGATAGCGCGCATATTGGCACTAGGGCTGATTTTTGCGAAAATCGCCGCTCCGAACGCTGACGACGTTTTTTCTTTCTTTTTTTTTTGGACCAACTTCGTGTCGTGTCCAGGTCGGTGAGCAAGCCACATGTATACATGCTCTAGCAGCCGGTGCTCGACGGGGGGAAAGCTGGTCGTATATATATATATATACACATATATATACCCACTGTCGCAGCCGCCGCCGGCTGTTTTGTTGTGCACGTATGTGTAGCGTGCGCGGCGCTGCATATGTATACATACGCACGTATACATCCCCCCACCTCTAGGTCGCGCTCTGTTTGCTTGCACCTTTTAGCCGATTAATGCTCTGGGAAAAGGATACGCTGATCCGTTGCAGCTCCGTTTTTCTTTTTTCTCCTTTTATTATGATTACGCGGATCGATGTTGAACGACGTCGGCATGCAACGTTGCCCGTCGTCGCTCGCTTACCGCAACGTTTAATCAACGTTTACGATACAGAAAGACAGCGGCTATTAACGCGCGGAACTATATTTCTCAATAGGCGCGCGCGCGCTCATTTCGGAGCAACAACGAGCGCGCGGAAAAAAACATAGTGTCCACGAGGCATAAAGACAACACGTAATGCTCGCCGCGCGACGGTGATGGCAAACGTAGGCGAAACGTTTTGCTCACGAGGAAGGCTCGCTCGGTGGGCACACACTCTGCTTAGCAACAGCCGCGAGCCGATCGCTTTTCACCGGGGAAGCGCGAGGATGCTGGAAATTTTCTAGCCGGGCTGTACCTCCGGGGAAAGGATAGGTCGTGGATGACTTTTTCCTCTATTTCTCTCTCTCCCTCTCTCTACAGTATACCCTTGCAAAGAGAGTGAAATCGTTAGCGCAGGTCGTTGGCACGAGAGAGCAGCCGCAGAGATATTTAAGCGCACGAGAAAGAGCAGATTATTTTTTTGCAAATAATGATCGATGTGTAGGTTGGATGATGGAGATTAGCAATGATTGTTGATGGGGAGAGATGGTTTTCAAGGGATAGAATTTTTTATTTTTTTTTTTTTGCCGAGTTTTTAGGGTGGTAGATGGAACTAGTTTTGTTTAGCGTATTGTGCCAATCCATTTTTCTTCCTGAATGGCTTTCTTATGTAACTAGAGCGGGTTTAATTATTAAAAAGAAAACACAAGTGAGAAGGAGAATCGAATGGATTTACTATTAATTACCTGTTGATGAATATTAAAGTTTTAATAATTGAAATCATTGGATTTAAAAATATTGTTTAAATGTATTAAGAAATTCTTAAAAAATATTTTAAATAGTAATATAATATATTTTTGTAAATAAATTTTTTTTTTCATAAATAATTATATTATTTTGAGTATTAGTTTTCTTGAATGTTTGTACTTTATTGAAACCTTTCAACGTTCAAAAAACGTTTTGAGGGGTTGATAACTTTGTAGCTATGTACCCAGATAATTATAGAGCACAATATACATCAAATGCACTCTGCTAAAAGAGATCAAATGCTATATCAAAATAGATTTGAATATTTCTTAAGATTTCAACAGCTTTAAAATAAATGAGTTTCTTTATAGCATTTTAATTTTAATAATAGAATGATAAATATTATTTTTTTAATGTTAATTTATCTTTTTAATAGAATGGAAGAAGCTTTTTCATCAGAAATCAAGCACAATTTGCAAGAGAATTGCTACCACATTACTACAAACATAATAATATGGCCAGTTTTGTCAGGCAACTGAACATGTGTAATTATTCCAAACAAATTACAAATTACAAATAATTTACAAAACATCTTATCAAAAACATGACATTTAATCTAATTTTCAGATGGTTTCCACAAAAAGGTTTCAGTTGAACTTGGAGGTTTGAAATGTGATAGAGATGAGATGGAATTTGCTCATCAATATTTTTGTAAAGATCATCCATATCTATTGGATCACATTAAGAGAAAAGTATTGCATTTTATTAGTAATGAATTATATACTTTTAGTATTCATGAATAAATAAATAATTGTATTTTATCCAGATTGCTTCTAATAAAACACATGACCCATCCCAAGCACCGATAAAGCCAGAATTAATGAACAGAATGTTAACAGAAGTAAGAAGTATGAGAGGACGACAAGAGCATTTTGATTCACGACTTGGTGCTATGAAAAGAGAAAATGAGGCCCTTTGGAGAGAACTTGCTTTATTAAGGCAAAAGCATCATAAACAACAACAAATAGTAAATAAGTTGATTCATTTCCTTTTGTCTTTAGTACAACCAAACAGAAACAGTGGTTTATCAATGAAGAGAAGATACCCACTTATGATTGATGATGCAAGTCGACAACGAATAAAACAAAGTAAAATGTCAAAGGTTAGTGTATAAATTTAATTAATTCTAATAATTACATTAAATTACCCTTTATTTCTAAATTTGTTTTCTTATTGGAATAGGCACAACAATCTCCAACTGGTCCTGCAATTCATGAACTAGATTCTTCTGATCCAGATTTGGATTCTGATTATATTGTTGCTGAGTATGTAGTCTTTAAAGTTTTTAATATTAATTAGTGAGTTTTGTATTTATCTAATAAATTAATTTTATATTAATTATTTATATCACTTATTTAGAATGTTGGATAATGAGCAAACTCCAACTATTGAAAGTCCTGATCATCAAAATACAGCAGAGGAAAATATGAGTGAATATTATATTGATGAACCAGTTCAGCTACAACAGGAAATTCAACTTCGACACAATTCTAATCTTAGTTCAAAGAAAAGAATTAAGGGTAAAAAGAAGGGGTAAGTCTACTTTTATTAATTTTATTATAAATTTTATTTTTTATTTCCCAATGATGAGGTAGAGTAAACAGTAACTGGACACTAAAAATGTAAGATATTAAGATATGTCGACAAACGCCTTTTTTCATTGTATAGACATATATTTTAAGATATACAAACATTACTCATATTGCATATTTCATATTCTTACAGCACTTGTAGATGATAATTGGGTATAATCATAAACTCATAATCATCTTTTAGTGTGAATTACTCAAAAGAACTTGCGATAAATTAAACTTTATATTTGTTAATTATCATTAATATTCAAAAAATTAATATTAGATGTGACACTTTTATTAACATAAATTCTTGTCAAATTAAATTGGCGTAAATCGCGTAAAAATTTAGATAACTGCTCACATAATTTTTTAAATATTTATTAAAATAATGTCACGATTTGAACCTTACCAGGAGGAAAAGTAAAGTGCCCATCAAAATTTTGATCCCATCTTCGGAAAATGGAGACGAAACAAGGTTAACAATTTTTTGTTGTAGCTGTTTGGTGTTGGTGCCTTAAATACTTTATTCAAAGTAAAAGCAATTCATAAAGCTACAACTTCTAATTAATTCTTAGTAAATTTTATATTTTTTCTTTTTTTGTTTTACTATAAAAACAAAAAATGTTAATTCTTATATTATTATTTAGCTTTCTATTCTTTATTAAATATATCAGTCAGAGAATATTCATTTAGAAATTAAATTTTATTTGATATAATCATCTATTTACTATAAATATGTAAAGTTAATATTTATACTTGAAATATGAACTGAGCTAAAGTAAAAATTATTTTGGATACTTTTTTTTTCATTTTCAAGTGAATATAATAATACATTGCTTGTACGTACATTAGTAAAAAGAAATTGGAAAGTTTTGACAATTGTTATTTTTCTGGTGCATATATTTAATCTGCATTCAGGTTCAAATCGAAAAATATCTTTTTATTTCTACCAACATTCACACTTAACTAATCATTTTTTATTTTCTTCACATGTGTTATTATTATGAAAACTGTATTGTGCTGTACTTTTTAAGGCTCCAATTTCGCTAGTAGATTTCTTATAAGTTCTTATTGTTTAGTAATTCGCACTTTCATTTACTTTTCTATAAACATTCATGCTATAATTTTTTATTTTTCTAAATTTTCAGTTTTAAAGTAACTATTATTCTAACTACAAAAGTAAATTTATCAAAACTTCTGCATCTATTTAATTTTTTAAATTACAAAAGAAAAATTATTGAATATTGTTAGAAGTAATTTATTAAGTTTATGGAAATTAATATACAATTATTATTGTAAATGTAAGTATAGTTATTTAAAACTGAGAACCTATTTATATAACATTTATGGGCAATATTTTTGGAAAATCGTACAAGTCTTGATGTACTTGAGTTCTTTATACTTTTTCAAAGGATTGTGTACTTAGAAAAGTATTTCAAGTACTTATTAAAAGTACCTCATACTTTAGAAAAAGTACTTTTAACTAGTAAAAGAAGTATATCGAGTATTCTTTCTAAGTACCAAGTAAATGTAAACATGTTATTATAAACATTTTATGAAGTACTAAGTTCTTTGTTTAGAAGTACTTCAAGATTATATCTATAATTAATTAGTGTTTTCGTTTAAAATTCGGCATATATAAATAGCTGGTTACCCATGGTACAAATTTATTTAGAATTTTATTGTTATGTAAAATTTCAAAATCTTTTTGTATAATCAAATAAAAGGATGTAGGTACTAGGATATCTGTAAAAGTCAAAATTATAAAATTTATTAGCCAGGCACCTATATTGAACCAATTTTAAATTTTTGAAATTTTATTTCAATCCACGATACGCTCGGGTGCTAATTTACGCCGTGCCGTAAAGTGTTACTTATGCCACTAGTATCGTAATATACTGTTACATGAATTTCCCAAATGCAAATTTTGTGCTAAAATATACTTTAAGTACTCATAAGTACTAAAAGCATTTGTAAAAAAAGGTACTTTGATTTCTTTTCAATACCTTTAATTCTAAAATAATACAAAGTTTTTTTAAATATAAAGAACTTTTAAATTTGAAGTAATTATTATACTCCCAGATAAGTAATGAAGTACATTCATTTTTAAGTGACTTTGTACTTTTATATTCAGGAAAAAGTTCGATTTGCCTATCATTGTTATATACTTTATTTGTAATTTTATGTATATGCTAATGCATGAAATTCCTTTTTACTTAAAACAAAAATTGTAATTGCATTCATAGCTTATTCATGCTGATGTATATTAGAAACGTATAAAAAGACAGTAGTAGTTTTTTTTGTAGATATAATTAAAAATTTTCTTGGCTATATTATTCTAATATTTTATTTTGGATACATAACTTTTTATATTCCTAACTTTAATATAATATTATTATTAGTTTAAAAAAAAAACTCTTTATGACAAATTTATACTTCTCATGTTTTTATGCTAAATATGAATATTAGATGACATCAAATATCATCACTTTATGCATTCAGTCATCGAATAAATTCATTAAAAACTCATTGTAACTCTTCATGTGTAAGAAAAAATGTGTTTAAATTTTCGAATTAATATGCTCCAACATTTTAATTTTTTAATCATACACAAAATTCATTAACATAGAATTATTAAATAAATAAAAAGTAATTTATCCAACAAAAATGTTTTGAATTTTCAATCATTACAACTAGATTTTATATATTGAAAAATTTGAAAATTACGCAATCAGTTTGTGATCATTGTGTTTAAGTCAAGAAAAATTTGTCGCAAAAAATAAAGCAAAATCACGATTAGCAAATGGACTGTTGTTGTTTAGGGAAGAAACGCTAATGTTGGAAGTACCGTTGGACAAAATTCAGCCTATGCCTGTGGCAAGGACCACGGCAACAACTTCGCCAGTGCAAGCGCCCCAGAGTGCGGACAATGACAAAGCGACGACATTGAAGCCGGTGCCGCTCGCCACAGTGCGAAGCTCCAAACTTGCGGCTATGGCCGCAAATATGAAGAAGAACCAGGACGTCGAGCAGGAAATCGATCTTGAATCTTATCAGTCGACCGCTGAGGAAGTCTCTGCGCCCAAGAACAATTCGCTTATCAAGCTTGAAAACATTCTGATAGTGCCGGAAATGGTTAACGAGGGCTACAATATAGACCTGGATAACACAATACCATCGAGCGTGAGCAGCCTTAGCGGTAATAGTAATACAAATGGTAGTCCTCTGGCTGAAGGGGAGAGTAGCCCCGATGCCGCTGAGGCTGATAATGGTACCTTCGACAACTTTAACTTCATGAGTAGCAACAGTGAGGCTGCTCCGACGACGAGATCAACTTCGGCGACAGTGGTCAGTCAAGAAAAGCAAGCGAACCCAACAATGCGGCAAAGTGACGTGTCTAAGAGCATGTCGCTTAGTCGCGTTAATCCAGGCACCATCACTGAGAGTAACTTCAGGTTAGATTCAAAGTAAGTTAACAACAGACCATGAGTTACAGAATAACAGATCTCCAGGGATCTGTTTAATCGTCGGTAGAAAAAAAGAACTGTCGTCTGGTTAAGAATTAGATAAAGAGGTGGTATTTGAAGCTTTAGATTTTTCTTGAACAAACGACAAAAATGACTTTTTAATTTTTTTTTTTTAAGTTCATTGCTGTCTTTTTAAACTTATAGATTAAATACATTTGCATGCTGCTTTTACACATTTTTTTAAAATCACAGACATTCATTTGGTATCTTTTTTATGTTATTTTATTTTTATTTCTATTCGAGACGGGTTTTGGATTTAAGAAGATTCAAAATTCGGAATCACTAGAATTTAGAAGTTTGAAATTCTCGAGGTTTAATTCAATTAGTTCAAAATTCGAAGTTCTATTTTCTAGTACTTCTTAATTTTGATGTTCTGAAATCGTGATCCCTCTTTTCTAGTATTGGCTTTGTCTCTCATTTGCTGAATCTTCTGAGGATTTTAGCGATTAATTTAAGGTGCCAATCAACAATGATCAATTATATTATACAACATTTTGAAAACTATTTTACTGTCCTCTTCAGGTGCTTGAATTTATAATTTCTGGTGATACATTCTTAGAAATTAATCCAAAGCCAATACTAATAATTGTCTAAGAGAAATTTTTCTCTTGACAATTATTTCATCATTCTATCATTTTCATTTAAAGCTAAAACGATATAAAAAATTATTTTTATGAATATATCACAGGAAATTATGCATTGTGTATCAATCACTAAATGGAGAGGGTAAAAAAAAGGTGTGCTCATAAGTCGTAGAATGTAAAGGAATGTTGTTAATTGACTTCTTGAAATAATGGTTAAAATTTTCATGAAAAATTATCATTTAATTTTACTTGAGAGTGTCAAAACTAATATTAGTGGTGATACCTAGGATAGTTTTTTCTCACGGAACACTGCTTCTTAGGCTGCTATAGAAAGCCTCAAGTTTTTATCGAACTTGATTTCATAGCCCTGTTATTAACAGTGTCTTCCTTTGAAGGAACCCCAGTATAAAATTCCTTGTTTATCGCCATTAGTTAGTTTCTCTAAATTTTATCTTTCCAAATTATTTGATTCTTTTATTTCTGAATTTGATAATTGTTATTCTATTTATTTAGTAAATTGTCTTACAATCAGATGACACATTTTTATCAATTCAAAAAGTTTCAAAGGAAAAAGAAGTTTTAAATATTAATATTTTCTTGGGCCAAATAAAAAGTTAATAGCGGAAAGATATATCGAAACCAGGGATGTTCCAAATTAAGTTGAACACATAGAAATTCTGTAGTTGAATGTTAGCATTTTCTTCTGTTATTGACACAAGCAGCTTTTTAGCTGGTCTATAATTTATTGCGTTAGCTACAAAAGTCTCTTTTTCAAGACTTAAACGCTTCGCGCACATTAAGTATTTTATAGTTTTCAGATTTCTTTTTCCCTGGTTATCATTGACGAGAACGCACACTCTCATAAAACTTACACGCTCCTAGGTTGAATATTAACATTTTTCGACTAATTCATCGAATTTATGTTATTCTATCTTATCTACCTTATATAATTTTTGACAAGTCATTTTAGGAATTGATCCAAATAGCTTGCGATTTCATCGTACCACACCAGGACTCTTCGATTACTGTGGTAACATTATCCCAGTTACTGTCTCGAATATATATATTTTATATGTACATATATTACGAATATGTGCGTATATTACGAATTGCGCTTTTGAATATCAGAATTGTTTGCTCTTTTATGAGCGTGAAAAACTGTGATTCAAAAAAGTAACGTTTTTTAGTTTCGTTTATCACTTTTTTATTATATAGCTATAGTCAAATTTAAAAAAATAAATTTTAAGAAATTTTGCAAAAATACGTATTAGAAATCCCAATTGTGTAGTATCTGAAATCTGAATAATTAATGTTTGTTTTGTTATTTATAAATATTATTTGAAGAGCTGCTTTATAAATATTTTATAAATCAATTCTCTATGAATTAATTATTTTTAACTTCTGTTTTTGAAATTTTATCGGGAATTATGAAATATATTTCAAAAATTTTGATCACAGTGATTATTATCATGGTGCGCGTATGTATATAGTCTTTATACGATTGGGGTTACATTCACGTTGGCGAAAACATTTTTTCCATTAATAACTGTTTTACAATACTTTTTATTTAGGGAAGAAGTAGATACTCATCTTGATACAATGCAATCAGAACTAGAAAATCTGCGTGAAATTTTGCGCGGAGAAGGGTACAGCATCGACGCCAATACTCTACTAGGAGTGAGTAGCTTGGCAGCCAATGTAATATTTTTTCCTTTAGTGCAGTTGAAAGTTTTAAAATTTTTTTAGTGTTCCCTTAATGTTTTTGCTTGAATATAAAGCATTATTTAATTACAAAAACGTTATAACGACACGTTGAAAAATGGAGAACACTTTCTAAGTATTAAACGTTTTCAATCTGCGAAGAAAAACTGTAAATTTGAACAATGATACCGTAGGACTGACACAGTTTTTTTTACACAGTAGAAAAGTTTTAAAATTAATATTTAAAAAACATTTTTTATTCAACTTATCTTTTCTTAAAAATAAGTTACTATATTGAATTTTTTTACATATAAAATTAATGATCTATTTGTTTGATCCCACTTAAGTTGTTCAAATTTAATGAAAAACATTCATCAAGAATAATTTAGCTAGAAATAATTACATTACAATTCCTTTACTATATTTAGCTGTTTGGTGCCGAAGATCCAATGTCATTTGGTATTCCTGTTAACCCAGATTTGGATCCTCATTCGAATCTAGAAAGAGAACATGACGATTTATGTGGTAAGAATAATTTTTTAGTAAAGTAAGAACAGTAATATTCATAAATTGATCGTCAAGAGTATAACAATAAAACGAAAAAATAAGCAAAAACAAAAATTATTTTAGTGCTAAAATTAAGAAGACGCAACTTTATGAAACATTTTAATAAACCGAGGATTTGTGCTGAGTTAATGATTATATTTATATCCGGGTGGTGAGTCGCGGAAAGGCATTGATCTAAGAATATCTGAACACTCATACGAACTTCTCACGTTTATAAATTAAATATAAAATTTAATTTTTTTCATAAAACCAAAACGGTATATTAAAAAATTTTTAATTATCATATAAAAATGAAATAAATAATTGTTTTATTTAAATTTGCATAAGTTAATTACGGAAGTTCTCTAGATTATGAATGCAGATTGGGTTTCTGCAATTGCAAAACTAGTTTACTTCGAAATTTTTTGAAAAACTAGTATTTTATATGAAATATTATATATTACGAAAAAAAGTAAAAATAGCGACGGATGATTCTTTAGAAAATACAATTCAAGTTCTAAAGTTTTGATACATGCTGTTTAACGTCGATCCGTAGTGTTTCGTTTGATTCCAATTTTTTATTAATATTGCAGACATATTCTATTGACATTCTAATGTTTGATACTCTGAATCATATAGTTTTAATTTGCAATTATATATATGATCTTATTGAATAAATTTTATAATTTAAAGTCAATTTGAGCAAGTTGAACTCTATTATAGCAGGAGAACTTCCTTAATACATAAGAATTAAAATGCGATAAAAGTGTCGCTTAAAATGTCATTGTAATACCGCTTAAAAAATTTCATATTCAATAATTTAATTATCTGAAAAATATTTCCAAAATTAAATTAAATTAAATTTAGTTGTGTCTGATTTGATTAAGATTAAATAACTTTCCTAACAGTTACCACGTTAATAGCAAGTTGCTTTTAACGCCATTTCTTAAAGAAACAGGTCTAAAAATTACTTGGTACTGTTAGTATACGAAATTTTAAATTTAAAATATCACTTATAAAAATAAAAATATATTAAGAAGCATTTTAAATAACAAATCGAAATAAGATCTTAAAATAAAACTCACAGTTTTGAATTATTTTGATTCTATAAATAATTTCAAAGTGCTTAACTTCCGTGAAGTTAAGACTATCGATCTTTACGTTATAGAACGTAAACTGACTATTGTCTTACTATACGTTTTAAAGTCTTTGTATGCCCTAGTCCACTGTTTTAAAGTCACGTACTTATGAATAAAGCATATAAACATTTCAGCCTAATGATTTTTTATTTTTAAAAATATCGTAAGAATCATATATATAGATACACACGCACAACTTTTAAAAAAATTTAATCTGGTATAACAGTTGTAAATAGAATAAATTTATCAACAATTTTTATAATTAATTACATTTTATATTTGTTTTTGTCGTAATATTATTCTTGACGATTGATTAATGCCATTATTAAAAAAATTGCCTGTGGTAATTTGTTATTACCACATATTATAGTTACTACAAATAATTCATATTACCATGAATATCGCCGATAATGAGAGACTGATTTCTCTGTTATTTACAGTTGAGCAAGGCGATTCAACTAATAAAGGCGAATTGATGGCATATAACGCTACATCTAGTTTGCTCGATTTCGACGATGATATATTCTTAGGGCCCTCGTCGTCCTCCCCAGCGCCGACTGTTACGGACGTGACCAACAATGGTCTAAACGACCCTCTTGAACTTTCCGACAGCAAGGGAAATATTTTTGACTCGCTCATAGCAGCAAATAATAGTAGTAACTCAGCTCACACGTGAATGTTTGATAAATTCATTTTGGTAAGTTTGTGGGACTATTATAACAAATAAAACATTGTTAATTACTGTTATATGGAAAGTTTAATTTTAAAATCTAATTGCTATGGACATGAATACTTATATTTCGAAATAAATGTTAATTTTTATAATTCATCTGAAAAAGTATGATCTTCAGTAAAACTTACCAAAGCGAAAATTACTATTGAAGCAAACATAAGTTTTAAATTAAACTTTTCAATGATATTATTAAAGCAGAAAAATTAATTTTTTTTATATTTTAACGCTTGCTACATTAAAACTTAATTTTATCATTATTCATTTTAAAGTTTTTCATAATAGCTCTACTGGATAGTATTCATAGATGATCAACAAGTAAATTCAAATTTTGTCAATTTAAATTAAATTTTGATTTTCGAAATTTCAACGTTTTATTTGCTAAAAATACAATCATCATAGTACCCAATTCTTTTACAGGAAAGAATCGTAAGATCGTGTCTCGATACGCTGGTTCTAGCTATGCTTACTCGTATGTGGGGGTTGATTCACGCCTCTGTTCACTTTTCGACAGGTTTAAGTAATGGCCTAAAGAATTGACGACAGCATTGTTTTCTGTTCATAAAGAATGATTATAAAAAATTCATACCTACAATGAGAGAATCTCTGTAGATATTTGTAATAGTAATAGCAGCAAGCATGCTTAGTATGAAAATTCTTTTTGGTCGTATCACCAAAATTATTTGACGTTGTAATTAACAATAAGTTATATTTGTTCCTTTATGACTAGGAGGCGTTTTCAGAATTCATATTTTATATTTGTATTAGCAGTACGTTTTTGAACCCAGTATTGTTTAGTCAGTAACAATTAATTGAAAGATTTACTTTTCACAGTGAGAAATCTAGGGTTTATATTTAAGATCTACTTACGTATGGATAGTAGAATCATTTTTTATTTATTAGTTTTACTAAACATGCGCTTTTCGTATTAAAAACAAACAAGATGACGCGGTGATTAAATTGAAAAGAAAATATTTTGTATTGTACAAATATTTCGAGACTGATTAATATTAGATGGTTTTAAGAACGAAAATCATAAATGTACATACAAAAAATTATGATCTGTATAAAAACGTTGTAAAAAATAATCAATTATTTAAGTACCTTAATTAGATAATTAACGAATCAATGCTTTATAACTTAAAAATTTTTATACTAAAATAAGGCTGTTAACTACTCGTCTCGGTTTCTAAAAATGTTAAACAAGTTTTTCTTAGCTGGTACCTAGTAATAGAATATTTATCCAATAACTCTTCGATATGTTATACCATTTGTAATAAACATTAGATCGACTAAAAAATATTTTTGTATACCTTTGGAGAGCACTGCAGAGAAAATTTGAAGTTTATTTATGTCACACGTTTTTATTTTGTATTAATTTGCTATTGTTAAAAAAGTCACGTTTTTATTAAATTTAGATTAAAAATCGTTTAAAAATAAACGATTTTTTATTATACCAAATGTTTATAATATATCACCTTATCCCAAAAAATTTGAAGTTATTATGCATCGGACAACCAGTTGGTTTGCACGTTCCAGGTGTTGCGAGTACCAACAAAATTTTATTAATATTTTTTACCGAGAAAAGAGTATGTATATGACAAAAGCCTTTATGTGACAACTTTTCACTTAATTAATAATTTAATAATTTGCATTAGTAATTTCCTTAAATTCAATCAAAATTTATTTATTATTTCTTTTGATTTTTTTTTCAAAATGTTTTTAAAAAAATTAATTAATTTATAAAAAATATTAACTTTAATATATGATTTTGATGTAAATTAAATGTAACAGTAAAAATGAAATTAAAATACAATTTAATTTTTAAATTATATCATTAGTAATGCTCATTCTTTTGTTTATTTTAGTTTTGGAGGAAAGAAGAAATTTTGCAGAACCTAGAGAAGAATATGTCTATCTAGGATGGAATTATCTTTACTTTAATCTACAATATAATATAATTTTAAGACTTTTAATGTGCATACATTATTTTTCACGAATGAAACATTTAAGTATAAGTAGGTAGAGGTATTTATGTAGTAATAAGAACAAAAAAAAATACTGAAAAGGAAAGGGAAACACAACGTTTGTGTAAAATCAATAAAATAAACTTTATAAACTTGAAATTAAAAAAAAAATTATAAAGTTCTTGCAAAATAAACAATTTTTTACATAAAAATTTATATGCATGAAATGCTTTTTTTCTACAAAAATTTTTCTAGAAAATATCATCTATAGAATAAAATACTTATATCAAATTTTATTACGTTTGATATTCAACGTTATGTTCCTTCCGCTTTTTCAATAATGTACATTTTATAAAAAGTAGTAAACTTTCTAAGTACGGACCAAGATATTAATGTTTGATTACATTTTTAGATCCTCATTCTTTAATATTCACAGGTATAATTTAATATCACTTCATTACATTTGTTCAAGTTCTATTTTTTATCTGTATTCAATTTATTATACTGTTTTCATAATTTAATTAATCGAATTCTCAATTTATTTTTAATCATTCATTGAAATCTTGTCTTTAATGAAAATATACCACTTCATTTTAATTGAATACCTCTATTAAAAAAGAGATATAATTTATAGGTATATATTTGTTAAAAGAGTACACTGAAGTTTTTACAAAAAAAATTGAGAATTTTGAAGGAACAAATATTTTTGGCGCTTAGCGATGTTATTAAAATATATTTCATTCTAGGATATTTTTCATTCCCAATAACGCTCAAAATAAATTTATTTTAAAATTAATAACTAGGTTTAAAAATTAATTTTAACTTTATAATTAAATTGTATAATTATCTTTTGCGGAAATCTAATTTCTTTTATAATTAGAAAAAATTATTCTTACTAAAATTGTAAATGTATATAAACATTGTTGTTTTTCAGTGTACTCTTATTTTAAGCACATAAACAAATTTATACTATCACATTTTGTATATTTGATTCTTAATGAATCAATTATTGTTCATAGTGAAATAGTAATTCACTAAATATTCTTGAAATCTTTTGAAATTCTGCTGAACTTGCTTTTATAAATTAATTGTATATGTTGTAAATATAGATTGAGTAAATTAAATAGAAAGGTGCTTACTCAACCAACAGTGAAAAGAAGAGAATTTGCAATTAATATTATTGCAAAAAAAAATCATGCACAATGATGGAATGAATGCAAAAAACAGAGAACAGATTGTTGGTTCTTTGGGTATTTGTAATTTCTGCGAATAATAAACGAAAATAGACGCTTGTAGAAAAATAATTGCCATATGAAAAAACAAAATAATCTATGTAGTACTATGATTATGTTAGTATGCTCGAAATTTTTTTCATTGCCTTTTTTAAGTTATACTTTAAAAATTTATAAGTTTATAAATTTATGAATACTTAAGAGCATATTTCGTGTAAATATTTTATCAAATAATGTTTTATGTTAGAAATGTTATTTTAATTACTTAACTGATTTTTAATTTTTATAAATACGAATAAAAATCAAATTATGAAAAATAAGAAAATTAAAATTCTACAAATGTCTAAATTCGTTTAAATAGTATATCAGTGACCTAAAAAATAATCGTATCTGTAAAAAATGTGTCTAGTACATATTTTGATATATAATGAGAATATAAATATTCCTTTAAATCTCAGGTAAAGAATTCCTTAAGAAACATGCAAATTATCTCACATTAAAAATTACATACTTGAAGTGTGTACAGAAACCTAAGAATAACGTAATTGTTTTTATTGATTTTCAACAGCACAATGATTGTGCAGTTAGTAACTTAAGGAATTATATAATACAAATTTATGTTAAATGAATAAGAAGTTAAGATACTCTTTGTTTTTTAGTGCGATAAGATACAAATTAATCAAATGGAATTTATTGTCTTGTTAAACCTAGAAATTAAAAATATATTAATTACTCAAAAATCCTTATTAAGTCCAATCAATAAAACTTCATAATTTATCACCTTGAAAATATAATCAAAAATAATTGTCATAATTCACGAAATATGAATATTATTTTCTTCATATATTCTTTTTTTATGAAAAAAACTAAACTTTTGATAAAAAAATATCACATCTGGAAGGTTCAGTTTTATTAATTTTTCAATCATAATTTAGTCTCAATATATAAAAATACAAGTGCATGTGTATTGATCGTCCGATTTGCGAAAGTACAAAGTTCAGCGAGAAAATTATATATGGTAAGAAGAAAATTATGTTTTGATGATAAACTTCCACAGAAATTGCAGTATATGTAAAGTGTTTTTATCTTAGATATTTATTAATTTTATTTTTTATTAAAAATTAATAATTTTCAAGAAGAAAAACTGTAGATTCAATCTTTACATGAATTAAATAAAGAAAAATTAATGAAGAGAATAAGACTAACAAGAAAAAAATAATATGAAACTTTTTTATTCAAGTAAATTTATGGACAGAGGATTTTCTTTTATATCTTAATGCTTTATAACAATAAACATAAAATATCAGAGTTCATAAATAAGTGGCTTTTGTGTACAAATTGTACTTTTTGTTATTTAATTTACTTTTAATGATTTGAAAATCAGTAATATACCATTAGAAATAGATGTAGAAAGTTGTTTACATAGTTTGCGTCTAAACTTATAAAATACTATTATCTTATACAACAAGATAAAAGAAAATTGAAAAAAAATTATTAAAAGTATGCATGTACATAACATAAGCTTATTAGTTAATTTTCTGATTCTACATTGATTGTATTATACTTTACAGATGTAAAAAATAAAATCTGAAAAAGTTACATACGTTTTCAATATATTTATAAATTACTTTAGTTAACAATAACTTTTATTAAACTTTGATTACATCTAACCATAAGTTTGTACAATGTGAACATCTACTACACAAATATTTTACACCAACATGTAAAATTAAAATAAAAATATTTTTAACAATTGAACTATACAACCTCATCATCAATAACCAATATTTTCAATATTCTACTGAAAATTTTTACATCTTTTTACTCAAAAGTTGTTGGTATTGATGAAATAGGAAGAATGGGATTACATGTTTCAACTTCTAAAGCAGTTTCCATACAATCACTTGCTGCTTCAAATTCTCCTAATGACTCCAATACCTTTCCCAAGTTATACCTATTAATGGAAAATGAAGAAAAATATTTAATTTTCTACATAAGGGTTTTAAATTAAAATAAAATGTTTGAATTACCATGTTTGATAAGACATTGGATCAATTTTTGCAGCATCTCTCAAGGTTTTTTCAGCTAATCGTTGACTTCCAAGGTAATGATACACCAAACCCTACAAATAATAATAAAAATTAAAAAATATAAATAAGTAATTCATTTTTATTAAAATAGTTTATACAATTATAATTTTTAAAAGAAAATTACCAAATGTTGAAGGCTTTTTACATGTGAAGGATTTATTGAAATTGCATTCTGATAGCATGTTTTTGCTTCGGCATATTCCAATTTATATTCATGTAGCAATCCTCGCTATAATTAATATTTATTTAATTTAAAGTTTACTTTTTAATTTGGTTGTATAAAAAAACAATCTTTAATAATGTTCTTACTGTATACATAATGTGATGACTTAAAGGAAATATATTTGTTGCTTCCTGAATAGATAACGTTGCCTCTTTAGGGTGATCTAGGACTAAAAACACTTCTGCCAGCAGCAACCACACTTGTAGTTGTAACATCCATGCTCGTTGAGGTCCAGGTTTTGGAACAAAGGAACTGAGAGAAGATGCAACTTCAGATAATGCATGCTCTACTCTTGAAGCAGCAAGAGACTGGGCATGTATTGAATCTAGAATTTAATGCAAATTTTGTTATGTATATAATGTAATATAAAAATCATTAAATATAAAGATTACTTACTAGAATCTTTGTCTGACATTTCTGAAGTATACATTTGGAAGACACTTCTAGTTTCACTGCGTTTTTCACTTTGTTGTTCATTAACATCAACATTTGTTTGATCCTCGTATAAATTTTTCCACAAAAATAACATGTGCTTTATTGTGAATAAAGCTTCTTCACCACCAACACTGTGTAACTCTAAATTTGCTTTAACATATAAAATATTTAGATTATCTGGATATTCTTCTAATATACTTTCAATTAAGCGCAAAGCCTCTGCATATTGTTTCTGTGCTGTAAGTAGAAGTGCAAGTAAATGTAATGATGGAATGTGTTCTGCCCTTAAACTCAGTGCAATTTTCACATGAGTCATAGCCTCTGACATTTGTCTGTTCATTGCATACTCATGAGCTAAATAATACTCAGCTAAATGATCATTTGGATCACATTGTTGAGCTCTGCAAGAATTTAATTATGTTAAAAAATAAGTAAAACTATTAAAAATATAATGCCAAAATATTTCTTTTTAAACATACTTGCTAAAAGAATCAAAAGCCATTGAACTGTGTTGTATTTTGTCTTGTTTGACGATTGTATTTGCACAGAGTATACTATTACCAATGCCAATATAAAGATGACATCGAGACTGCAAACCCTGAGGATTAGCCATTTCTCTTTGTAATGCTTTTTGACTCCATTCAATCCCTTCTGACACCTGTTAAAATAAAAATATTGTAAAAAAATCATAAGGAAAAAAAATTTGAAATTAAATTTTTTATGGACTTTTAATTACCCTGTTTAGATGTTCATAACATAATCTTGCTGCCAAAAGACAAGGCATAACTTTCTGTGTTGCAAGTTTTATTACCACTTGAAGAACAGAAAATGCATGAACATATCTTCCTAAACTAATTAAACAAAGTGCATACTGGGTCCAAACATGTACTTCTCCATGTGAAAATTTCATTGCTCTCTCAAATGACTGAAATGCAATTAGTTTAAAATCAAAAAATTTGGAAATTTGTAAAATAATTTTTTATATAAAGTACCTCATGTAAAAGCTCTACTTGACTCCATCTAACAACAACAACAGTAAGGAGATCATAAACAGCAGTAGCATTTTCAAATGCACGAACTCTTGCTTCCTTAAATTCTGGAGATTGACTGAGAACAGCATCTCTCACAGCCATAGCTTCACTAATTAGTAATAATAAAATCATTTCTTCATATTCATTTTTTGGAACAAATAAATTAATTCCAGTATATCGTTTCGGTTTCCAAGGAGATTCTGTTGTAGCTTTCCGATTCCCTGTATTTGAAGCTAAAAATTATTTAATACAAATATATTTAATTTTGAATTTAATACTAAAGTTTACTTTAAGATAAAAAATTATTTTTACCTAATGATTCAGGTGCACTGTAGTTAATACCTTTCATACCCCTTAACAAAATTTCTCCTAATTGCCTAGTTAGTGATAACCTTAAGCTTTGTGTTGCTGTAGTTTCAAGAGCAGTTAAAATTCCCCTAAAATTAAATTATTATAATTATAATTCAAAATGACTTGTTAATTTAATTTATGATAATTACCTATAACATTCTATAGCTGCTTGAATATTTCCAGCTTGTAAGTGGATTAGTGGAGCTCTTTGCATTGCACTTTCTAAAATAGGTCCCATGTGTTTTGTAGAATGAATAGAAGATTGAGGAGATGATGATCCTAGCAAATTAAAATAATTATAATGAACATACAAATAAATCTTTTAATGTAAAAATCAATATATAAATAATTTGATGTAAATGTATAAATTTATATGAATAATTAAGGAACAATTTTGTACCAATATTGTTGCTATTTATCGTCAAAGTGCCATTCTGCTGCTGCATTGCGATTTTATCTTGTTCCTGCAGGTATACCAAAGTTATATCTGCAGCAACTTCAAAACATTTTATCATCTGACTATGCCATTCTGCTATTTTGTATTTGGATTTTGAGGTAGGAGGAAGTTTCTCTAGACACAGACCCTTTATTGCAAAAGACTCTGCCACAATACGCAAACTACGACTAGGTAACTGTTTCTCCGTGAGATTCTGTAATTCTGCCTCTTGATAATGAAACAAAGATTCACTGTACATTCCCATAGCATAGTGCAGTTTGCCAAGAAGGAGCTGTGCGTCCAGTGCCACTGGTGCCTAAAATGCAAATCATTCTTTAGTTATCAGAGCTGTTATATCGAATGACAAATCATTTAATACAACACCTATTTACCTGTTTGTCCTTCTCATTGGCAGCCAGCAAAAGATATCTTTTTGCTTCTGCTAATCCAGTTTTTGCTTTTGCCACATTTACATCAATTGGAGGCGTCTGCTCCAAAAAACTCTCCAACCTAGCTTCTCCACCCAGGAAATGGGCCAGGCATTCTGCAAAACAATGTAATCACAGTTAAAAAAAATCGTCAAACTGTTAATTAAAAAATTGAAAAAATCCCGTCCGCCTTCATTTCCCTCAAGCCTTATGATTCATCCTAATAAATTTCAAAGGCGCCACTCGAATCGAAAAACTCCCCCACACTACAACTTCGTAAACAAACAGCGCAGAGAAAAAAATAAACGATAACTCACCATTACTGGGGCAGAGTGTCTTGAGCTGCTCGGCCAAGTCGATGACTTTTTTCCAGTGTCCCTCCTCCCTGTTCTTGTCAATCTCGGCCTCGATCCGCCAGGTCTGGCCCTTCTTGCTCGTCATGTTGTCTCAAGCCTTTTCTCACATGAAAATTTCTATCTTGAAAATCCGTAGAGAGCGAGCCGAATACTCAGCTCTCTGGCAGTCGATACCGCCAAGGATACCTAGACGGAGTAGCGCGCTCCTCAAGGGGGGCAGCCGCAGGCCGCTAAAAATCAATCATCCGTCGGATTTTTTTGACAGAGCTCCATGAGCGGCGCGCGCGCGCGCGACTCACCAGGACACTGTCAAACTCGCTGGACACGCTCTGACCCTCGGCACTTTTTTTTTATCTCGATTTTCTAATACACGTATACACAGAGCGAGACGACGAGAGAATGGGATTTTCCTGCGCGCGCCCAACTCGAGACTCTGCGCCCACTGGACTGTGTGTGTCTGTGAAAATGGTTGCGAGGATGAAGTCGAGAGGGCGCGACGTGGCGTGTTGTGGGAGAGTGATATCATAATCATATATTACTGTCGAGTTGCGGGGACGTCGGGAGTGCGAATGGAACTTTTATTTAGGTGTATGCTATTTTCTTCGCTGACGTAGCGCTCGTCGAAATTGGATTCTTTTTGGAGATGCGCGCTTTCGATGTATATGGACGATTCCGGAGTTATGGAAGAATGTTTTCTACTTTATCGACTATGAATGTTATTGTATTGTCATAACAAAGATAGAGAATGCTTGATAAATTATTTATTTGGAAAAAGTTTTTTCCGGAATAATTACCATTAATATTTTAGTTTTTTAATCAATAATAATTAAAGATTGCAATTATTATTTTTTCATAAAATTGGCATTTTGAAATGATAACACAATTTATACATAGTTTAAACTACGGTTAGTTATTAATTAAAAATATTTTTGCTTATAATTTATGTAACTCGAAAGTAACTTTTCTTTTAACTTACAATTAAAGAATAGTAATAAGTACAGACATGAAAAGAAACTGAATCTACACTTTTCACCACCATTATTTAGAGATTACTTACAGTGGCGAATGTATTTATTTATTTAATTAAATTTTAAGAAAAACAAAATCATACTAAATGAATAAGAAAGAATCAAACTGAGATAAGAAGTTCAAAAGTTCAGAAATTATTTTGGTAGAAATAATAATTTATCCTATAAAGTAAAAAAAGCAGCATACAACTATTGACGTCCACTGATTAATATTAAAACTTTAACTGTAAACATCAAAGTTAAATTATTTTATAACAATAATAAAACACCTGCATTACTCCGAGATATAAGCAATGTTGTGTAGATCGTTGCCAAGGTGATTGTCTACGTCATTTTCCAATTGTCCCAGCGGTTTTCGAAAAAATCACTTGCTGACAGTAGCCACTGTGCGTTTCGGCTAAACTAGCGATTTTTTACTTTAATAACAAACAGTCGAAAAGACAAATGGCTGAAAAAGACGACAGTGCTTGGGTCTTCGACTCGCTGGTGGGTTTTTTGCAAGGTCCAATCTGGTCGGCGCCGCTGCTGACTTTTATCGAGGAAAAATCATTGAGTAAGGCAATTTTGAAAACTTATGTTAAATTTTTATTTTATTTGGACGGTTATATGAGTAAGAAAATTAATTAGTCTCGTAGAAAACGTCAATTTCGAATTTTAATTGTTCTGATCAAACGATAACATTAGCTTTTGTTTATTGCAGTATTCGAACCGGAAACATTGGATAGCAAAGAGTATCGCGAAATATATCAAGAATATAAAAATTTAGTTGATTTACTTCTTGGCTGCTACATGGAAGATATGGGAATCACACCTGAACAGTTTGAGCGTGCATGCACGTTAAATAAAAGTACGAGAGTATCTGTTCAATTCCAGCAGGTAAATATAGATAACCAAAATAATATTATCATAACTTTTAAAATAACTTTTAATAATGAACGGGCAAATGATACTTTTAAAAAAATATTTATCCGATTAATTTGACGAAAAGGCAAATGATTTTTAATATCTTTTATTATAAAAATAAATAAAACGTTTCAGAGTTTATTCGAACAAATTTGGGCTGCAAACGAGTACGAAGTATTCAAACGAATGATGATACAAAAGAATCTGGAGCTTCAGCTGCAAGCGCTAAAAATGATAGAGCAAAAGTTCGGCTTGACTCCGGCATCGTTGACTCAAGGAACTAGCGAATTCCTGGACGAGGAGCTGCCGATGGAGGAGCTTCTTCAAGCGGAAACGTATGTCCATTTACAATTCTATAGTTGTAAAGCGTTCGCTGCAGAATGATTCATTTAGCATTCTTCCATAAATCAAAACTTATTTGGCCCTGGTGCATCATTGCGTGCAAATCGCGTAATTGTTTTATGCGCCTATTGCGTCATTTAGTCCTTGAAATCGCAATATAGTTCTAATTTGATTGTATAAAAAAATTTACAGTTGCTCTTCACAAAGCTGAATTTAATTGTAATAGTAATACCAAAAAAGTAATATTTTAATATTTGTTAAAAAATTCTTTTCTGCAACGCACGCTTTTAAACAAACCAAGACGACTAATCAAACTTCCAAATAATCAACTATCAGCAGTAGCCAAGCCAAAGTCGAAAAGCCAGAATTCGTCGACACTGTGGACACCGAAACCGAGGACGAGATAAGACTAGAGCACGAACGCCTCGCCGCTGAGTATAGAGTCGAGAGCGAGCTGCTGAAGGAGGCGCTAAAAAAATCAGCCGACACATCGCCGATACTCGAGGACGTCGAGGAAGAGACCGAATTCAACGGCGACGACGAGCCAACTAAAGAGGTGGAGACTGTGCCTGGCGCTCCGGCGTCGCTCAAACCTTTAGTGATGAAGCCCCGGGAGGATTTCAGTATTAAGCCTGTAAGTTTCGGAAAGTGGAGTTAATATTTTAAAGCGATTTTTAGATCCGGGAAACGATGCTCCAGAGCGAGTTATTTAATAATTTTTAAACAACAGTTAATTTTATGTACGATTAGCTTGAGATGTTTAAAATATAGGTGTGAACTGCAGTGATTAAAATGTTTAAAAAAAGCTAGGAAGAACGAGATATTTGGCAGTTTTTAGATATTTAGAATAAAATTGTCAACTTTATTAATTAAAATATTTAAAAAAGCTAAGTTTCTGGTTTACAATTAAACATATAGTATAAAAAAAATTTCTTTAAATTTCTGCCTAGATCCAGTTTATCAATTTTTGCAAACTTATCAATACTCTATATTTAAACATTAAAATCAAATTTTGAATCCCGTAAAAGCCAAAAAAAGCTAAGTGTCCGAAAATGCTTCCAACTTTTCGCAATCACAATGCACACAATAATAAAAAAATAATTATACACGTGTCAATTTCGCAGAAAGAGGAGACAAGAGAGGAGGACATACACAAGCGGCAGCAGTACCTCAAGGCCCAACGTGACAAGCTCGTAGCTCTAAAAAAGAAGGCACGCAGCCAGAAGCTGGAAACGAACAGCCCGACAACGGCTAGGCCGAGCTCGGCTCGTGTAGTCGCCGGGGCGACCATCGAAGGCAAAAAGGAAGAACTGTTGGCTCATCAGCAGCAGGCCATAGACGCGTCAGTGCTCCAGGTGCGTAGGGCCCTAGCTGCGCGACTTAAGGCCGAGGTCGTCCAGAGAGAGTAGAAAGTTACCAGTTTCGTGTAAAGAAGTTCAACAAAAAAGAGAGAGAGAGAAGAGAGACACCAGATAATATATTTTTCTGTTTGTATTTTTTTTAATTTTTTTTTGTTTCTCCATATTTTTTTGTTGTTGCCATTTCTTCTTTTCTCTTGCCCTTCGTTTATATAATAATAATTCTTTGTAAAATGTTTCACTTATAATTAGGTATTTTTTTTTTTTTGTTATTGACGTCGGTACAAATAATATCAGCAAAGTGGAGAGTGTGATATACGTTACTGTTTCCTCTGTTTTTAGCACTAAGAGCCTTCGAAATAAATAATGCCCCTGGTTGAAAAACTGAGAGACCGGATGCGTTTGTTGTTTACGCGTGTGATTGTGAGTAATAGTATGTGTATGTCTGTATGTATAATGCGAATCGCAGTAACGTCAAGTTTAGACCGTGTCTTCTAGTTTTAAGTTTTATTTAATTAAATATTCATTTCTCACTTCTACAACGCACATTTGTTCGCAAATTATCATTCACTCTCACCGTATAAGTCGCATTCGTAAAATTCTTCAGCCTAACCAGACTCAACTCGAACAAGCCGAGATTCAATAGCAGAAAACAAAAAACTTTTACAAAAGAACTTTTTGTCATCTCGCCCCTTTTCTTCCCATTATAGATTCAACGTTTCAATGAGTGGTAGGAACTAAAGTATTCTGCGCACATCACATTTCAGCTACTTTAAACCTAATTTTGTTACCCCATACTAGTCGTATCGCAACTCCGAAAGCTGCCTTTTGGCAATAAAACTTTGAATCGAAACAGCCGAAATCCAATATAAACGTTATAGTTTGTGCACATCAGCTTTGACACAGCCTTTGTATATATTTATCTTTTCCCATAATCATCAACTTCCGAGACATAAAATTAATACTCTGGATTTGTCATGAAATGAGTTTTCTGCTATAGATCGTCTCTTTCGTGCTTGGCAGACATTCTGAACAAAGTGCAGGAACATTCACGCTACTTCTCATTAATCACACTGTTACAACTCATTCACATCTATTTTTTATTTCTTTTTGACGCACACATGCCGCAGACTGTCAAATACCAATATGTTCTTTGTAATAATATTTTGTTTGTTTTTGTTGTCTTTCTTATAAAAGGTGAGCGGAGAAAAAATTGTCACGGCATTCTTGATATATAAAGTAAAACGCATAATATTGATCATATGTGATAATGTACATTGCATGTAAGTTTCTTCCTTCGGTTTTTCTACGTCGATACGATATAGCTAAAAAAATTTCTCAAATAGTGGCTTCGGCGTCTTACAATTCACGCGAAATGCTTCGGAGTCTTATTTTTTTACAATTTAACAAAACGTTCCTCTCGCTCTCTTGTATGCGCCCTTTCTCTCTTTTTCTCTTTCTCACGTTATGTTTTGACTTTCGCATCTCGTGACTCAGAATGTTAATTCAAGAAAACATTCGAACAATGGCGATGAAAGATATCTATTCCTAAAGAGCTAGGAATTTCATGACATTTTATTTACAATATGTAGTGTATAAAGCATAACAACACTGAAGCATCAAATTTGATAATTCTGATATATATATAAAAGAAATAGAAGTTCCGAAACACTCCGCGTATTACATCATTACACATTAAATTTAGTATATGTACTCAGAGTAGCATTCATAGACTACACATTCAAGTTCAAATTATACGGCTTGAACCTCTTAGTATACACGCATCACTCTTCCTTATCTTCTTGCATTCATCGCACCCAGCATAACGATGTAGCCCTAATAAAAATTTTTCTTTATTTACCACAGAGGTGGGCAAAATGCTGTATTTAAATACAAAATATAAATATACCTTTATGTATTTAAATACAGATCCTTAAACACACATTTTTTAAAATAATTTCGTTACACATACAATATGTTTTTCTTCTACATAAACATGTTACAATGGTCATTTAAAGTTACAACATATGACATCTTACTAATATTACGTGAAAACTCGATACTAAGAGTAATTTATCAGAATAAGTAAAGCGTTAATTAAAGGAATAAATCTTAAAGTAAAAATTCACTTTATATACAAATAGAATTTACACTTTAAAATTGATGTTTTTATTAATTGTATAAATTTGCTTACTGAATTCTATAAATTTATATGCTGTTGTATTTTTACGAATGTAATTAAGTACGCGCGTTAAAATATGCTGCCCACCTCTGCTTGCGACAATATTACAAATCGTTTATCGCATCGATTTGCACCTTTTTCCCCACACGTCGCACGAGTTAATTGAAGATTCCTTCGATCTTCAGTTCTGCGCTAATCTGGAAATGTTAAAGCAGGGTACCTCAGTAGAAAGAAGAGTAAGCTATAAGGCCATGGATGTTTAAAGGAATGTGAAAGTAAAAATTGACTAAATATCAAGCTTTTAAAACTAAAAATTATTTTACAATTTTCAAAAAGTAATAATTTAACTGTATAATTTTTAAATAAAAGGGAAATTTTAAAGTAATTATTCTATAATTCTTGCTTTTTTTATCAAGTATAAAATTCATTTTTTTAAAAATGTAAATTAGGTAAATAGATAAATATTATATTTTTCTAAGTCTTTTTATAAGATAAATATTAGTTATAGTAAATTCAGGAAATTGTAAAATAATTTATTTAAAATATTACTTTCATATTCCCTTAAAATAATTAATGGAATAAAAAGTGCAAGGAGATACTTCCTTTCTATAATTAGAATTTTAGATAAAATTTCAATCTTATTTTGCATACACATTTTATGATCAATTAAGTAATACAAAAGATAAATTACGTTACATTATCGAAACAATAAATATTTTTTTTTATTTTTTTAAATGTGAAATTACGCATCTGCTGTACATTATTCTTAAACCTCCAACTCCAGGGGTTTATAGGGATATATCTAAGACAAATATGAAAACAAGTTCGTAAGTTAAATATTGTAATTGCCATCTAATGTAAATTTAAATAAATCAAATTAAATTTGAATTAAAAAATAAAAGAAAATGATGTTGTGATAAAACAAATAAAAAAATGTGTTTATTCAATAAAAAAAAAAAAAAGCTGTCAAAAATAAAAAAATATAGATTTGCTATTATGTACTGAAAGGCCCCTGCAGATGGAAGACGGAACTGAGGTTGCATCCTCTCAGGAGAATCATCGAAAATAAAGGAATGTTATTCAAGAGTTCACTCGTACGATCGTGCCCCTCGTCATATTTTCTTGGTCCAATATACCAAGCTTAACTATATAGAATTATCAGAGGTCCAAATATAGTAAATGAGATCGTAATAAAAATCATCTCGAGAACTAAATTTTAATTGAAGGAATTTCAATGTAACGCGACTATGTGCAATTACTTTCGAACTTTGTCAACAATCGTTATTACAATCATAGTTGATAGCTGCACGTGGATTCAAAAAATCTTTGAAATCCAATAGTGGGTTAAAAATTTGATATACATATTTCTCAGTTTCGTGATAAAAGCTTAAAAAACAAATGTATTTCAAATACATTTGTATTTAAAATAGTTACATACTTTAAATACACTTGCATTTAAATACTGTATTTAAAATTTTTATGCTACAATGACCATTGTAACTGAATTTTTGCTTTATATTCTTTGTCAATTTCCGAATTGCTTTTAATACGTGTAACGTATTATATTTTCTATTTAAATACATAAAAGTGCTTGTATTTTTATGTTTAAATACAGTATTTTGCCCACCTCTGGTCACAGCACTCTTACTACTGACGGATAGTTTGCCTACTATGAGAGTCGCTGCCGCTTAGGCGTTGGACTCAGTTCTGATTCTTCCTCTTCTTCATCCGAATCACCTTCATAATCGACCAACCCCTAAAAAATAATACGAATTATAATAGTTTATGGGATTTGAGACTAATTTAAGACATTTCTCGCTATAATTAACATATCTTAAATGATTACATTAAAAAGCCAAAAATTAGAACAAAATTTTTCCTATTATTATTCTAATAGATTTTTTATTCGATAAGTCAGTTCATTTTTAATGTGTAGCAACATTTGCTACATGTATTTGCTGAATATATTTCGCAATAATACGTCAAACTTTATAATAATATAATAATTGTACTAAAGTTAGTGTTTGAATTTTTACTCTTGCCAATTAGTTAATAAAAGTTTATTATAAAATATTCTCTTATTCATTTAAAAAATAAGAATTAACCAAAATATAATAAAGCAAATATTGAGTAAAGTTAAGAGTGATGTAAAACTTTAAGCTTCAAAACTCCAAAAACATTTAATATTTTTCAAACTCTGCATAAAAAAAGAAAATTGTAAAAAAACAAAAACAACGCACCTTCTTAAAAATATTAGTTCCTGTTTTGTCGACGGCACTGATGGTCGCGCTAGGGTTCATCGTGTCCGCGGTGACGCCAACCGCCGGCAGATCATTCGCTGCGGTTGTGTTGCCTGCGCTATTGATTTGCGCTTGGTGCTGCGGTGCTACGACTGGCGTTATAGCGGGCGACGTGACGCTTGGTGGGGTATTGTTGTTGATGATCGTCTGCTGGGGTGGCGAATGCTGCTGTTGGTGCGGCGGACTGCTGCCATCCTTACTGGAGTCGACTAGGCTGCCCGTCGAGTTTGCCGAACCCGGCTGCTTCTTCGCCGATGTGGGGGGCACGAGGTCGGCCGTTGCCGCAGGTACAACGGCTTCGCCCTCGTCGAAGTCTTCCTCCTCATTAAACCACATTTCTTCTACTTCGTCGAGTTGCCGCTGATCCCGTCGATACCGGCTGTTTCTCAATATCGATGGCACACTAATTTTTTTTGGTTTTGAAAAAAAATAAAAAAATTGATGTTAAGTTTCGCGATGTTTTTTTGTATATAAAGAAAGAAAGTTGTTTATTTGGAAATGAAGGGATTTCATTGATAAGACTGATGTTTAAGCTTAAAGCTTTGCTTATTAAATTTGACTAATGTTAATTCAAAGTACATTTATAACTGTTTTATAATAATATACCCGTGCTTACTAATGGAATTTACATAAATAAAAATTAATGGTGTTTTATGAGGTTACAGACTACAGAGGATTCATTACCTGTCTAGCGTCCCTCTGTCACGATCTTTTAGCTTGTCTTGATGTTGTTCGTACCTGAGTTTCAAGGCCTTAAATGTTTGTACGTAGTCGATTGCTTCTAGTTCTTTCGAAAAATTCTCCACCACATGCGAACATAGAGATTTTATGTCCTCCTGTAAACAGTTTATTAAATTAATATTTTCATTTTTATTTTAAGTAAAATTAATTTTTTTACTGATTGAAAACCGAATTAGATGAGCACTTACCAGTTTTATGAATTCGAACATTTCTAGGATAGCCGAATCGAGAAGATTGTAGCGGCCGTTGTTACGAGTGAAGGCGTCGAACACAGGCGCGAATAGATTGCCCTTGATGATGTATCTGTTGTAAAATTCATCTTTTAACGCGATGATCTTGCGCATGAACCTAAGGGCACACAACACGAGAAACGTGTGTGTCGACTTCATCAACACGAGTATTTTCCTCAGTAAGTCCTTGTTCAAGATGCAATTTTTTATGTGGTATGTGTGATGCTCGACGCAGAAGGAGAGCAGTTCGAGGATCAGACCAAGCAGCTGCACCGTCCGGTAATCCTCGTGCGCAGGCCGATCGCCGATCGTGTTGGCCAAAAGGGGCGCGATTAGCGTACCTATGCTGTTCTTGTAGAAATAGTTGAGGAAATCGGCTTTTTCGGATTTGTTCACCGAGGCCATCATGTTTTCCGGATCAAGTAGCAAGCGCAGCACGCCCGCAAGTTGCACAGCTCCACCTGAAATTCACATAATTGACGGATTCATTTAAAAAAAGTTCATTTAGACAAACGAAATTTCAAAAGTTATGATTTCTCTGGTCTTAACTTTCGTGTTCAAAACGAAATTATGTGTAAATGGTACTTTGTAATCTGGATAATAACATAGTAAAGTTAGAATGAGGTCGAAGCTGAACAGCATTCTAAAAGTTTTTGTTTAACAAGTCGTTTTTGTAATATCAAGAGTTCCAAATGGAAAGAATATTTCAGAAAAATTCTCTATATAATTGTATTACTTTCATAAAATGAATTTTATAAGGTTTTAAATAGCTTAATATAAAATAAAATATTCAAATTTTTGCTAGATCAGTCTAAAAAAATTTTTTCTTACTTAAAATAATATTTGTTAATATTATTTCTAGGAGAAGTCTTTTGCTAGAAGTATTTAATTTAAGTAGGAGTAGAAAATGTTTTATTTAAATTTTATTAATACATACAATATAACTAATATACTGCACAATAAGATTAATAAAGAAAATGAAAAAAGTAAAAGGTATATTTTACCTAATTCAGGATCGCTGTCGTTGATAAGTTGAGTGACGATGACATTGACGAGCATCTGTTCCTGCTCGGTGTTGTTGATCTGCTGCAGCGTGTAATCTCTGATGACGCTAGGCGAGTACTCAACAATGTAGTTCAGTATATCTATACTTGCCGTCTTCGTCTGTGCGTCATTGATGCCGAGCGTGATCTCCAAAGCCGGCAGAATGCCCAGCGCAGTTAGCGTCTTGTAAAACGCCTCCTTGCCCTGAGGCTGGAGATTCTGCGAGAAGTTGCAGAACTCTTTGAGGAAGAGCACGAGATCGCGCCTTTTACTGTCAGGTGTATTCTCGTCGGTGAGTTGACGGAACAGCTCGGTAAGGAATTTCTCGTCATCTTGTATCAGAGTAACAATCTCGACCTTGTTGAAAAAGATGAAACTGCTCAGCGTACTGAGCATGTTGTCCTCGAAGACACTTGGAGTGGGTAACACGACGTCCTGGATGTACTGAACTCTGTAAGTCTGGTGAATTTTGGCAAGCAGCTCCGCATTCGTAATGGGGATCGCCTGTTTGAACTTGGCCAGCTGCTGAAGGTACTGTCTGTGCTTCTTCGGTTGGGGCAACGTTGGCTCGTACTCGAGGCAGCCGACCACGTCGAAAATGGTGTCGTCGCTAAACATAACCTCGAACAGAGCGTTTTTGTTTAGGAGAAATATATTCTTAAAAATGTCGTATAAATGGTGCAGTCCTTCCATATTTCCCAAGTCTTCACAAGTATGAAATAAGTTCAGTAATTTTCTAATGTAACCTTCCGACTCCAAGGCCATTGCCAACTTTTCTTTTCTCATGGGAGAAGACAGGCAGTTCCCTATCAATTCGTTAATGTCCTCTAAACAACCAAGTTCACAGGGAGGCAATTCTATGGGTGGTGCAGAGTCTGACATATCATCGAATCTTTCATCTTCCGACTCTTCAACAATATCTTGAGTAATTTCCACCGAGGGATCTTTTCCTTGAACTTGACATATTTTTTCCCATATTTCATCGCAACCTGCTTTCTCTTGAAAACTTAGAGCTAAATCGTAATTATCACTTTCTGACCACACAATCAAAGTATCCTAAAATATAAAACAAATTAGTTAATATCTTTGCATTGATATAAGTACAATAAGTAAAACACTTGTTAAAATTTTCTCTTAAAATTTATTTATTTATTTTATTAATTATTTGTACTGAATGCTTTATCATTGATATATTTTTTTTTTAGATTGTAAATTACCTTAAATTGAGTAACGTTTAAATCAAAATTTATTAATTTCAATTATTTCCAAGTATTTTAATCGAAAGTTTAATTTAGTAAAATATTAAAATATGTTTAATGTATATTTTTTCCTTTTTTCATTTAAGCTTATGAAGTCTCATGAATTGATTGAGTATGAAAGATCTATTGAGTTACGTATGTTAAAATATAGCACTCCGCACTGTACATACACATGATATAAAATTAAAGCTGCAATCTATATTCCATTTAAAGTACTTCAGTAAACATATTTCTGTTAGATCATCAAAACATTAAAATTGAACAGATAAATCAAAGAATAACTATAATTTAATGGAAAATTATTTTAATGAAATAACATTTTGTAATAATATTATATATATTAAAAACGGCAGTTATTAATACCAATTTATTTGTACAATGTGTTTCATTTTCAATAATAATTAACAGCAATGTAAATTTCTACAACATGTTTAGTTCTAATCTATTTATAAGAAACTGAAAAATGATGATTTTTGTTTTACATAGACTTTGTACTAGAGATAGTAAAATGAGAAAAATAAAAGAAGTCTCCATATTACCTGTTGTTTTTGATAGGCAGTATCTGGCTGTATTTTACTCTCTAACAGTACAGTTCCATCACTTTCTGCCCTCACCAAAAGAGAAGTACCCTTTAGCCTATCAACATAGGAAGAGGACACGTGCCCTGTCCCACGATCGTCCCATTGTCTGTCTGCATTTAATGCATATAACTTAACTCTTCTGCGTGTGTCTGTCATGTTGAGGAATAGCTAATTTGGCCACATAAAATAACAGTATTTATCACCAACCAACTAGCATTCCTCTTGCCTACCCTGGCACACAGCTCTCTTTCTAGATATATATTACTTAAAAAATTGAAATTAAAAATAAAGGAATACGTATAACCTCAACAACTAGCGTATCAACGTAGAAAACTATATTAATGACAAGTTCATGTCTCTTAACCATCAAACGAAGCACAATATCCTTATCTATCTCTCGGCGCAGCGATTCTGAATTATTCTTATGAAGCACATATTCATCCAAAGTCACTTAAAGCGCTCATCGATGTAAAAACAAACAGCTCCAATGGCTCCAATGATAAAAATACCCTCCAGGTGCTGGCTTGTTCCACTAAGAGAGTCGTCCTGCGTCCGTTGTAAAATATTAAGACCTAATCATAATTCAAGGTTACCAGCGCGCCGCTCTGCCACACAGCGCCGTATTTATATCCCTCTCCTCTTCAAGCCCTTGCTGCTGCTGCTGCTGCTGCCGATATACACACAGAGAGTAACGCGCGCGCACCACCGACTACCACTCTTTCTCTTTGCTCCGAAAATTGCAGCGGCGGCGGCCACAAGTTTCAGCAGCGATTATAATAATACGTTAACGGGGCCCTTCTCGCTCCTTTAATCAGCTGTGTGTAGGTGTGCTCTGCCGCGGGGCCTCCTCCTTCCAGCCTCAAATCGCGAATTATATATTTGTTTACCGACGAAAATGTTTACGCGCGCCTTCCTCGGCGTTGCATAAGCCCGTGCTGCTGCTGCTGCTGCTGCCGCTGTGTGCTCTAGCTCTCTCGCTCTCTTTCTCTCTCTCCCTCTCGACGCGAGCTGAGCGAGGCAACAATAAGCTAGAAGCGCGCCGTACTGCTGCTCTGCTCCTCCTTCTTCGTTTCTCGTCGGCTCTACGTCTACTTCTCTCTTTATCCTCGGCTCTGTGTGCGTGTGCACGGCTCTCTACGTACAAGTATATACACGAAGCGCGCCGCGGTGTGTGCTGGCGCTGGCGGGAAAGCCAACGATAGCCTCCTCGCTGCTCTCTTGTATATACCTGCAAAGCTAGACTCTCTCGACTGCTCAACACTGCGAGCCGGCGCACGACGACGACACAGCGAGCAGAGCGAGCCTCGCTGTGTATATCTGCAACACACGGACCAGCGGAGATCAGGAACACACTTTCTCTTCTGTCTCTCTCTCTCTCTCTCTCTATCTCTCTCGGGAGCGTGCGCCTTCGCGGTGTACACTCTGTATATATAGCACACGACTCTCTCGCGCTATCTTGCCGTCTCTGTCTCTCCGCGCTTTTCTCCGTTCTCCCCCTGTTGCCGACCTATAGCCCCGCCGCCGCCGCCGACGGATGGACTGAGAAGCCGCGCCGCGAGCGCTTATACATACGTGTGTATATATACGTATAGATATGTATATAGCCTCCTCCGTCGGTGTGGCGAGCGCGCCAGAGAGCGCGGATAACGGAAAGTATATAGCCTGCACCGACGACGACGACGACTCTCCGCAGTCCAAAGAGCCCGCCAACTCCTCTGCCGGTCCCCTTTTCTCTATCTCTCTTCTCTTGCTCTTCTCACTCCGGTCTCTCAGCACGCACCTCTCTCCTCCTGATTGATATGTGTGTATACACAACTCTCACAGCGCGCCGATTCCTTTTGGCCCAGCCTCTCTCCTCGAGGCTGATCTCAGCTTTCCTCTCGCTTCCCGGACCCAGCTGCTCCTCTCACTCACACCTTCGCTCTCTCACCCCGAGTATCTCTCGTCTCGCTGAGCCAGACCTGAGACACTAGGCTGCGACTCCGACACCGACGGCCAGCTCCACAACACAACACTCCGCCATGTTAGAATGGACACGATATTCGCCGCACCGACACGCGCGCACACCTACATACACTCACACACAGGGCCGCGCGCAAGCGCAAGCCGACAACGATGTGAGAGAGCACGAGGAGGCATGTGTGCGGAGCCGCCACCGCCGCTACTCGCGCGCATAAGTAGAGGAGATATATAGTTGGCCGCTTGTGTGTATATGCGCGAGTCTCTCGACGTAGGTTAGTAAGTGTGTATGTTGACACGGCGCTAGAGAGCGAGAGATGCCGCAACGCGCCACGGGGTTCACTACAGAAGTGGCACGGAATCGCCCGCGCTTTTTGAACGAGCGCGACTCTATTTCTGAGATTGATACTGTATACACGCACGAGAGCTGGATCAGGTGATGATGCTGGCCGCTTTGTTTACTGACTGCTTTATCGACTCTCCGAGTTGATGTTGCGCTGGTTGCGAGCTGTTTTTTTTGTGGGAGACTTGCGAATGCGGATGGATCGTGGTGTAGGATCCGTGTACTTTTATTTTTTAAGGTGAAATGCAAGTCGGTTGATGAATGTTGCAAATTTTAAGGTTATGTTTATTTTAACACTAGAATTTTCGTCTGATAGCCATGCCAGCTGATGCGCTGGCTTGGTTTTTGAAAATGGACTGAACGCAAGTTCATTTTTGTGATTCTTACAGCGAAAAACGGAATCGTTTGGTTGGTATTGCATTTTGTTGGCGTTATTATTGATGTCGATAAAATAGGAATCGGTGCTAGTAATTTATTATACATATTTAACTTTGTGGCTATAGTTCTATTTGAATATTTAACAAGTGAAAACTAAGAAAGTTTAAAAGATAAAAGGCACCAGGAGTCTCGTTCCAACGTATGTACAAGCTTCAACAAACAATTTCTTATTCGCTATTATTGGTCTATATTTCTAAGAAAGTACAATGATCTTTTCGCGATAAGAGCTATGACGTCACTTTTAAATGACTAACGGCATGTTTTTATTATGGGACTTTCAAAACAAATTTACTCCATTGTAAGTTTAGAGTTTCTTAATAAACGTGTTTGATCACTGTTAATTTATTTTCTTGTCAAATTAGCAAAACGAATGTACTTTATTTCTTAATTTTGTTTATAAATATTAAAATAAATAAATGATTTTCAAAAACATGCTCATTTAAAAATTAAAAAATAATTTATTGTTGAATAATTTGTATTTTGTATCTTTAATTATTTATATAATTATTTTCTTTTAATTCATAAACATAAATTACTTGTAAATAATTAATTTATTAAATTTGTATTTATTTACATTTTTTCAAGTTGTACAACGAACTTATTTCTAAATGTACTTACATTTATTAATAAAAACGCTTACTCAGGCTATACAATAAACAAATATGGATGAATCGAAAATTTTTGCAAAATATTCTTAAGTGTTATTTGTGTATTTCCGTGATATTTCATATAATAGCACTTAACAGAATTTTTAAAGCCTTAAAAAATATGAGACAGTGAAACTCAAAAATAGCATGTTAAGCAAAAAGTAATACACTGATTATTGTTTTATTTTTTTTTTTTTACTTAAAGCTAAATAAAAAATTTATTGTTGTATTCTCAAAGGATTTGAGTATAAATGATTAAGTGTATCAGTAGACAAATACTTTTTATTACAGAAAATTAATTTTTAAGAAACCAGCTATTATACAGTTAATTACACCAGTGCCTTTCACCATTTATTACATAAAATAAAAAAAACTCAAACTATAATTTTAAACTATTCTCTCATTTTTACACTGTTTTATATCTAATAAAATTTTGAGATAAACATGGAAAAATCAGGACAAACAATAAACTGCTTTTTAATTGCACTTGTGTAACATCGATATAACAGAGCTTGGAGGAAGTCTTAGCCTTAACCTGAGTTCAAAGTATGAATCTTAATCTTTAAAAATTGTCCTTCAATAACGGTCATTGGTCAGAGCTTTCGATTTTCCATTTAAATGTGGAAAAAGCGAAGCGTAGGATGAGCCAAATGACTGATCCGTTTTTTCTCACACAGCACGGTCACGCATTATATCACACGTTAAGAGACTGCTGAAAATTAATTCAGCAGCTATTTTTTACCAACACTTTAACTGTGAAAATTTATCATGAATAATTATTAATATCTTAAATAAGCTTACAGTCTGATGAAATTTACAATATTGCTCACAACTATAAAGAAAAAAATACTGTTTTTGTTTTATTTTTCAGCCCTGTTATAATCTATAAATCTTAGACTATAACTTTTAAAATAAAACCAGCAAAACAGTATTCCAAAAACATGATAATCATTGATAATGATAAGTAGATTAATTAAAATAAAAATAATTATCCAACAAATTTCAAGCATTAAGTCGGTAGTTCAGTACGTCCTGTATTTGTTTAATCGATGGAAGGTTCTCTTGTGAATTTTTCCAATCTTCTTCGCCTAAGCATTTCCTGCTCGCTCGATGTTTCGCTACTGGCTCTAGATGTCGAAGGGATGGCTTCGCTACTACTACTTGTGCTCGCGGATGCCGCTAAATTTTCGGTTGGTGCGTCATTAACAGTCTTCTGCGTGCTGGACGTTTGCACTTTCTCAGCAACATTTGGCTTATGATTCTCGGTGGTGCTCGTTCGCGAGCTTTCTCCGGTCGCATTCGTCTTTGGATCCGAAGCTTTTGGGGTCGAGCTTTCGGCCGAAGTCTGATCAGTCGGAGGCATTGGCGTAGGAATGCTGAAATTGAATAATATTATTTAATTTTTTTATTTTATTACTAGACAAGATAATTTCTTACATACAAAATAAAGAGCCAACAGCTTAAATTACAATGAAAAATTTATTATAATACAAAAAGTTATTTATTTTTTAAAATCGCTTGTTCGCAAGTAGAGCTGTAGCAACTTTTTTTATATCTCAATATTTGTTTAATCTGATTTATTAATATATTTTAGGTATAACTTGTAACAGTATCATCGAGTTTGAATTAAAATTTGTATAATTGTACAATTAATTGAAAAAAATTAAATTTTTTAGAATATTGTATAAAAAATGAAAATTTACAATGTTTGCAGATAACACTTCATAACGTAGTAAACACTCGAGAATAAATAAAAAGTACTTACATAGCAGTCGTCGCGGCATTCTGGTATTGTCCCATCATAGCAATTGCTGCGTCTAGCAAAAGCTGAACTCTTCTTAGCGTTTCTATCCTAGCCTCTACGGCTTGTCGCAAATTACCTTCCATCATTCTCAGTTCCTCTTCACTGAGCGCGGTTAGATTCGGAGGCGGTGTGGGTACCGGCGGCAACGGGATGATTGGATGGAAAGACTGCGTGAAAATGGGAATAGTATTGGGTGGAAAAGGAGAAGGCTTAGGAGTCGAGGTTGAAGACGAAGTGCCTGGTTCTGGCTGCTGAGATGTGCCAGGTGTCGGTGGTGTAGGCGGAGGGGGTGGCGGGAAATTTGCCCAGAATGCAGGTAACGGAAATGCGTTAGGATTAGCTGTTAAGTTGTAATAATTAATTACTTTATTGGAAAATATGAGATAAAAAATATTATTTAATAAAGAATAACTTCATTTTAATGTAATAAAAGAAAATGTTAATACTTGTAGATTTAACAGCTTATTTTAGTGAAAAAATTTTACTTACGCCCTAGATGAGGTCCTTGAGGTGCAGGAGGAGGTTGTGGAGGAGGTGTAGCACCAGCAGCAGCATTTCCTGCTGCAGCTCCAGCAGCAGCAGCAGCAGGTCCTTGTGCAGGTTGATTTTGTTGTCTTGCGTTTGTTTGAGTAGTAGGTGGTCTCAAAATATTTAATCTGCAGGTAGGGCATGTCTGTTGACGCTGAAACCATGATCTCAAACAAGCTGTATGGAAAATATGGTTGCAAGGCAATTTTTTACTTGCCGAAACCATTTCCTCTCTATAAATTTAAAATAGAAAATTCAATGATTCATTTTTAATAGCAAACATAAAAAAAGTGATATTAAAATAAACATACCTGCAAATAATACAAACATTATCTGCAGCAGCCAATTCTTCAGGTGTTGCATTTGGATAAAGAGTATTCATATTTCTTATTGCTCTTCTTGACATAATAATATCTCGGAAGGCTTTTTTGAAATTTCTCATTGTATAATACATAGGTCTAAAGGCAAACAATGGTAGTGTATAAATTCTAACCATAATTGCAACAAATGCAATATATAAAACAACCTAAAATTATAAACATTTATAAATAAAGTTAAAAGACATTTCAATAATACGATTTAGAAGTTATTGTTACGGTTACAGTACCTTTAATAAGCCAATAACTAATTCAGTATACAACAAAAATACAGGCTTGTTGTCCCAAGGATTATCTCTTTGCAAGTCAATTGTGTGAAGTATGTATTTGATATAAATATTTAATACAACAGTAATCAATAATGCATATTCAAAACCAAATACAAGTTGCACAGAAGCTCCTTTTGCAATGGTAGATGTGTATGCATAATTAAACATAGCTAAATTTATTGTAAACAGAAGTGCTAGCAAAGTTCCTACTCTTACATGAAATAGCCATGTTATTACAGGACTTCTTTCCATCTATAGAAAAAAAAAAAGGAATTATTTTATTCATTATATGATCATTAAAAATCAATCAAAAGCATTTTAAAAATACTTGCATAATCAACTCGGTCCTCAGCCAACCAGTGAAATGATTTCAAAAATAAAAGTAGTGTAAATAAGGCAATAAATTTGGGACTAAAGTCATCCCTAAAAACAGTGAATGCTAAGCAAGTTTCTGTCACAGCATACCAAAGTTTCTCCATCAAGTGCTAAAAAAAATCAAAAACCATTGAACACTTACTCAACTAGGTATAAAAAAGATGTGACAAAAATAAAAAATAATATTAAAGAGTCTCACTTCAAATTCTGCTGCTCGTAAATTTCCAAAGAAAATCTTTCTCAAAAAAGTATTTGCCATTAAAACCAGTATTAGACCTTGGACATAAATGACCTAAAAAGAAGAAGCAATAATAAAAAATCATGAATGTTCTATTTATGTTACTTTTTTTCATCTATCTCTACAAGCATCATCAAAATATCTATAAATATCAGTACAATGATTGATTGATATATGATATGAAAAATCAAAGAATCAACTTGAATTAAAAAACCATAAATAAAGTACTGTACACATTGGATTACTAATTTTTTAGAACAAACTTTATAACTAGACTTTCATTAAGATTCCCTTACAAGTATACCGACCCTTTAAAAACATAAAAAGCAACAAACTACTTCTTTATCCAACAAGCACCACAACTTATATCATAATCAAAACAAAGCATCACAAAACCTCCGTCAAAACACTGCAAAACCAAAACATCTTGCAGCTCCGGCTCCCCTCGACTGGTTCTTCAACCTCTCATCGAAACTCCAAAAAAGCAGTACGCAGGGACCAGCAAAACTCCTGCTCTCCTCAACAAATCATCAACAAAATATTAAAATACTCACAGCCATGCTAGGATTGGACTTGGTTATGTAGACGACCGATGGGTAGAACTGCTTCTTCTGGTAGTAGGCATTGCCGATAACGGCGCACGTAAGCGCGACGCTAATCAGCACAATGCCCGCGGCCTTCATCTTCGCCTCTCTATCCGCCAGCAGAATAGCTTGGAAATAAACCCCCGAGGCCGACGATCCTCGTCCCTAGTCCAGCCGGAGGCTCCACACTTGCTACTCTCGCTCTTTCCACGGGCCTCCCAGCAACGCCTGCCCCCTTAACTTTTGCTCTACGCTCTCTCTCTCTCTCTCTCTCTCGCTATCTCTCGCTTTTTTTCCTCGTTTTTTCAGCTCCGTACTGGCCGCGGCTCACCTCGCGTATATACACTTTTTTTGACACAAGTAGCAGTAGCAGCAGGCGACGAGATGAGAGCGAGACGGTGCACGTATACCGTGCGGGCGCTGCGCGCTGAGCGGCGCACCGAGAAACTAGCCGAGAACATACGTGTCGTCTGGCTGCGAGAGCTACGTTTTAATCTTCTCAGGCCGCGCTTACATTGGCCAGCTTAGCCTCGCGGCGCCGTCGTTTGAAGGACGATGATTTTGTCGATGCCGAATGTCGCAACGCTGATTCTCCGATTGAAATCTTGATTTTCCCTTAACGCAACGTCTTCGCTCTCCGCTGAACCATTATTTCCTCGTCACCTATGCAGTGCCAACCTCGCGACGATCCGTCTCTCTGCGTATTACACGCGTGCTCCAATTCTCGAAACTGTGTTGGTGAAAAGCTGCACTGGTCCCGAAGAGCTTGATAACCGTCTGTCGAATTACGCAATTGTATCTTTTGGAGGTTGATTATTAGGCGCGCAGGTTAGCATGCGCGCATCCCGGCGTCACGGCGAATTTGGAAAGTGCAGACGACTGCGACTCGCGCTGAAGCTCGCCAAATCAGAGCTGTAGGCTTTTTCGCTCTTGTCTGTGTATCGACGCGCGCGCGCGCGATTCCCGGATTCGAATGAATTTTCCGCGGGGGCTGAGAGGACAGGCGGTGATAGGCGATTGGCTCGCGGCTTTTCTGGGGGGGGAAGCTCCGGTTATCTGGACTCGCGGCTTATTCTTGATACTTTTGAATTTGTGCGCTTGCTCCGAAATTCCGGTTTGTGTTGTTTGAGTTTGATTTTTGGGGAGTTTGTTGGAGTTTGAGTTTCGTTTGTTTTTCGAGGGCATCGCGCGGGATTGTGGGTAACAAAGCAGGTCGGTTCGTGTTTTTTTTGGTGGTGGGTGATTGTTGAGCGACAAGTTTTTTTGGATCTTCGTTTGGATGAACTGACCGGTTTTATGGGTAAGTTGACGCTGTTATTTTTATCTGCTGTGTGTAAAAATATTCTCGAGAAATTTCAGTTTGAGATAAGATTAACGTCTTCCTTTGATAGACTTCCGGTTTCGCTGTTGCAGAACTCGCCAATTAAAAGTTTCAAACGCTTCGTTAAGTAATATTTTCCAACATCGGCGTCGATGATTCATTGGCGATCCGCCAGATTATGGATCTGCTCCACAAGCGGGACTTTGCGGCGTCGCCTTACAGATCGGAGCGAGAAAAGCTCATCGCTATTAAACGATGGAACGTTAGGAAATTTTTTAAATTACTAGGTAAACTAAATTTTTATGCAGCTCTAACCGAATAAAGAATTCGTTATAAATCGGCTTATTAATGTTACAGACAAGTTAGAAGAATTTTTCGAAAGAGATAAGTGCTACCGTCTGGCCGATAATTATTTGATAGCCATGGTTTTTACGTACTTCCTGAGAGCGTCTCTCGAACCGGAGGAATACACCAAAGACAATTTTTACGCTGCATTGTAAATTTTCAAAATTTCAATATATTATTCCGCAATCCTTCACACAGTCGCACAATTATTTAATAATTTTATTTTACAAACTTTTAGTAAATTACTTTCCAATACTATCCTAATCCTATAAAAAAACGTATAATATAAACCTAAAAAATATCAACTATCCTTAACGATATTTTTCAAAAAAACCCAAACACACTATCCTTAAAACCCTCTCGATACAATCCGTGCATCATGACAGCTTTCCCCAATCCAGACTTCTGGCCTACAACATGGAGGAGGACGAGGGCGAGTTCCTACTGATGGAGCTCGAGTGCTGGCTGGAGTGCAGCGTCCCCGAGCTGAAGCAGATGCGCAACGAGCTGTTCAGGAGGGTCGAGTACCGGGGCGCTGTATCGCGCTCCTGCTGCGAGATCGTCATGAGGTCTGCCAATCCGACGCACAAGATCTGGCAGAGGCGACGGCACGTCTACCATTCCGGCATCGTCAACAAGAAGACGTGGTGCGATAGGTGAGAGAGGATTTTTTTGTGGTGCGGATGAGTGTATGTACTGTAGATTTGCGTGATTGGTCTTTTATTGTAGGATGAATTTCTTGTTTTTGAAATTTTAAGTTTTAATAGATTTAATTTAAGGATTGTAAAAGGGAAGTAAATGGAAAAATGTTTGATTTTCAGGATTGAAGTGGAAGTTTGCCCGATATGCGGAGGCGATAGCGAGGAAGAGTCGGACATAGAAATAGAAAAATAGATACTAATATAATAGGTAGCTAGACTTTGTAATTTAAATAAGACGCTGTTTTTATTATTCAAACGTGTAAAAATACATAATAGTACGTTCATGTTTCATAGTATATATAAAAAAAGTTAATTAGTAAAATATGACGCTTAGTTAATATCTAGCACTAGATTGTACATGGCAGCTATAATGTTCTAAATTAATAAAAAAAAAAAGTTTTAAAAATATACACTCGCAGTCCGAAAATATACATATACAAAAAAAATCACATAAAAAAATTAAGTGATCTCCTACAAAATACTTCTCCTAACTTCTTATAAATAATATTTAATCTATCTATATATTTCACACACGCGCATTTTTCTTAATAATATCTTATTAATATCAATTCATGTGTCTGCTTAGTTGCGTAGACTTGAGCGTAATCCTCGGGCTCTGCCTCTTTGGCGTGATAGGCATCGTTGCTTTCAGCGGTGTTCGGCGCGAATTCATGGTGGACCTTCTCGCCGACAACGACTTTGCGCTTCTTGGTGTCTTCACGTTCAACGGTCTCTTAATATGCGGAGTCTTACATAATGGACTCTCATTGGGCTTGTAAACGTTGACGTCATCCTTGCTAGTTAGTGATATGTTATTGCTCGTCACGCTCTGAATCAGCTGATTCTCCTTTTGCCCATTGTAGGTCTTTGCTTCCTCATGATTCTTACGTGGATTATTAAAACGCGAGGACTGACGACGACTGCCACTATTGATCGTCACTTCCATTTTTATAAGAGGCGAGTTACTTGGTGAACGTCGGTTGTTGAGATGCTTTCGGCGGATGAACTCGTTAGTTCTTTTAGCTGTAAAATTATGATAATTAATTTAGTAATTGAAACAATTATAAAATTCAAACATATAATAATATACATATATAAGTCTCGAAATAATTCTGAAAATTCAACATTGATAGCCTAAGTTTCCGATTTTTTCAAATTAAAACGTTGTTTAGTTTTTTAAAAAATCATTTTTAATACACTAAATTATGAAAATAAATTTGATCTCAACTTTGCTTTAGAAAAGTTTAAAGCACTTTGGTCTTACCATTCGGTGTTCGAAATTCTTCCTTAGGAACGGCACGGGCAGTCACCTGTACCTTCATAGATTGTCTGCGACTTACGTCAACAGCCTCCTTTGTCGGGTCATCAAAGAGCTTTGCCTTCGCTAACACCATGCCAGCATTCTGCGTTCGCAGCTTCGCCACAGACGCTCGTCCGGTTTGAGGTACCGGCGTTTGCATCTTTGACTCCTGCTGGAAGTAGTCGTCGGCATCTTTCCACGAAACTGTTTTTTCCTTTCGCGGCTCCGCAGGCTTGCTAGTGCTTCCGGGACACTCGGTATTGGTGGACATTAAGCTTTGTTGACTGTTGGTTTTCTTCAGCTCTTTGATCTTATTGTTGAAATATTGCGAGTTGTCGATAAACTCGCCACTATGAAATGATGAGGCACGACGCAAAGCTATCGAATTTAAGGCACTTTTTCCGCTGTAATTAAAGAATTACATTCAATAAAAGTTGAATATTTTTTCGTGCAAATAATAAATAATAAGTAATTTGGTAATAATACCTTAACGTGGGCAGTTCATTGTTTTGGAAGACATTATCGTCTAGTGGACTAAAATCATCATCGCTAAAAGAGCCTCGCGTGTGTTCAGCTGTATGACTAATGAGGGTGTTAAGTTGTTCTTGCAAATAATTCAGCCGAGCGTTCGTTTCGTCGCTACAAAAAGTTTCTTCGACTTTTGGAGTTAGATTGAGGTTCTTTGACGAGTCGCCACGTTTAACCAGAGGCCTCCCGCGTTTTAGATTACACTGTTTTGGGTGATAATTGTTCAGCAGTGGGTCGCAGTTGAGTGTCGAACTCCGCACATCCGGCCTATCCGATATATGCCAAGAGGCCGTACGATGTACTTTTCTGCAAAGATAAAATATTTTTTTATATTTATGTATTTAAGAATGAATAATTAAAGTACAAAATAAATATATAAAAATTATCGAATAGTTGTAAATACAATAATAATTGATTTTTTTTAAAGAAAGTATTAACATGAATATATGAAGGTATTTTAAAATTTTTTATACAACAAAAACTTATTACCTTACGGGTTTCTCTTGAGATCTTCTTCTTAAACTTCCAATTTTTCGAGCACTTGGAGATCTTATAACTTTGTGATCCGCAGATCTACGAATTTTTAATTCCTTGCTAAGTCTTCTGGCTAATTGATCTGCACTTGAAGTATTTTCAATACTTGCTTCTACTAAGGTCTTCTCATATTCGCTTTGTACTTTGTTTAACGGATTTACGGTCAATACGTCGCTAGTTTCACTGGTAATAATTTTAAATTCTTGAGATATGCGAGATTCGATCGCCGACACCCGATTTTTTATTTCTTCGTACTCACTTTTTGGTATTTTAACGTATTCTTCTGATTTACCGTCTGTTGTTTCGAATGCGTTTGATGCTTCGAACGACGACGATTTTCTCAAAGAATATGAATGCGTAGACTTTCTAACGGGACTAACACATTTGGGTTCAGGTTTATTTTCGCAGTTGGATTTATCCTGCGAGCCCTGCTCGCCACATTCATCCGATAGATTGATGTCAGCGTCCATAAAAACTTCTTCTAAGGCTTTCTCACTGCCTGAATTTCGTATTTTGGCTTGCGGCGAACGCGGGAAAGGTGAATCGGCGCTTCGAGTTCGAGGCCTCTTTTTCGAATCCGAAGAACTATTTCTTGTACTCCAGCGTCTTTCCATACAAGGACTGAAGGACTTCTTACGAATTTCAGTATTTTGATCATTGGTTTTATGTTTACTTCTAGGCACAAAACGATCCAAGCTGAGCCTAAGCTTTTTTGGTCTTTCAATCTTATCCACACGCCTAAGAAAATATTAAAATAAATTATTTATATAAAACTATGACTTTCATATTAAAAAATTTATCAAGTCTTACATTTCTGAATTAGCTTTATGTGATAGATATTTTTGTACTCCTGTCTTTTGGTTTGGACTTTTCTCTTTGAGGGGGCTATAATTGTATAAAGAAGTATTATTAATTTAAATTTTAATACCATAGTAAAGTTTAAAAAAATTAAAAATAAAATCATGCAAAACATACTTTGGGTTATTAGATACTGGGGAAGAAAATAAATATGAATGGCCAAAAGAAGTGCTGGCAGGCATAACTTCAAGCAAATTTTTTCTGTAATGGAAAGGAAAAATGATTTCCAAAAAATGGAAGTGCAAACGTCGGAAAAAATTAATCACAATTTATAAAATTCAAGACACAAAAACGCATGCTCTATTATCAATTAAAATATAGGTGAGTTTTTAAAAAAAAAAAAAGTAGTATGATTGTTTAATACTACTTAATATTATGAAAAAAACTCATGCTAAACAGTCATTTGTTCATAATATTTTTCTTACTTCCTCTTGACATTTGTAGGATCGTTTGTTTCAGCAACTTTTCTTTTCTTTCCAGTTTTTACAGATGGTGTATATAAGCTGTGGGTTGATTCAAGAGCAAGTAGATGACTTTCTGGTACATCTAAGCCATTGGGAGAGTTGTTTTTCCCAACTATTTTCTTCAAACCACTTAACATTCCTATAAAAGCAAAATAATTTTATTGCATATAAAAATAAATTTTTTTATATAATAATAAACTATGTACTTGTAAGACTTCCACTTCGATGCTTTTTCTTCTTATTTTTAAATGAAACTGATGGATCAGAGTGATCAAGTTCATTCTCAATACTTCCAACAGCATCCATGGAAATAGCCTCTGATATATCATCAGGTAAGACTCCAATTTTTTCAGCATTTTCAATTAAAATCTTCAAGTAATAAACACAAAAGAAATTAAATTTGGATAAATTGTTTAATAATTTTGTTAGCTTTCTTATAAATAAAAAATAATACAATTTCAGAAAGAAATTCATATTTTAAAAATTACCTTAACAATTGTTAAATGGGCTTCTAATCTTGACTGAACAGCCAACATAGTAGTTTCTTGCAAAGGCATAATATTTGGTCCAACAACTCTAGCTAAATTATCAATCCCCATTTTATTTTGCTTCTCATAAGAAGCTACCGTCTTTAAAAACTCCATAATATACGCAAGTGTGTTCAAATGATGGGGTGGTAAAAGAATGCACGCCAACAACAGTGCATTTACCTTCTCTGTTTTGAGCATATTACATCTCACAAACAGATCATGATAAATGTATGGTATCAGAGGCTCCGGCAGATTCCTCAAAAAGGTCTTCAAACAATTGGCCACGTCTATTGGATTGTTCTTCTCTCCCAGACTGCCTCCGCTGTCCAGTCTCGAAATGATCTCTCTCTGTCGGAGCTGCGAGCCAGCTTTCCTAAATATACCCTCCTGATTGACATTCCTCAGGATAAAAGCAGTGGCTTGACTGACAAACATCGGGACGTGAACTATCGCCCCCGAGGACAGATTAACGACATCCAGAGGCAGGTAGGACAGCGGCGTTTTGAAGACTTTTTTCAAGGCATTGGCGCTTCTCTCGGACTTGTCTGTTTTGACGGTGCACTTCTTTACGCGATACTTAACCCCCAAGCTGCGCAAATTGCCCGCGATGATTTGGTAAACTTTTTCCTTCTGCAAAACGTCGTAAATCAACATCTTCGTTAGTATCGTTCACGACGTTTCCCTTAGAAATAAGCTCGGCAAACTTTTCATTCATCAAACGGTCGACTTTTTGTTTATAAACTCGCACATCGCACTACCAGCTTATACATCGCGGTAAGACTCATATCTCGGACTTGGCTGCTGGAAAATTTGCGGATTCGAAAGTATTGCGACTTTTTTACTGAGTACTTTGTATTTCTCATTGGTGTCGGTTATCGGTTTATCGAAGCACTTTTAACAGACATGACAAAAGGACTGTTTTGTTTGGGGAAAACGTTGGAAAACAGATAAGTGAAGAGGACGAGTTTACGTTTTTGAATTCGCCATTAAACGCCATTGGCGATGTAGTAACCGCCAAAATCTTCGGGCCCCGTTTTCACGAAGACTGCTCCGAAATGCGTTTTCCCATTAAATCAATACTTTATGTAGATTACGTAAAATAATTGTAAAATTCCAATTAAAAGTAACGAAAATTAATCTGAAATGCATAATAAATATTTTCAATTCTGCTAACGAAATGAAAAACTGGATAAGTCGCTTCCGTTGTATACGCGCCTTTAGGTGTGGGGGTGTTTATCTGTCAAAATTACTTCTGCTACGTTAGTTGGTCTATACTTAATCGACGCGTATAAGCTCGTAAAATCGTAATCATTATTGACCTCCTTGGCGATGGCTTCATTAAACTCGACTTTAGCACCGAGAGTAATGGGATTCGATACCAGAAGCAGGGTTCTTCTGAATCCATCTCGTTAATTGCGCAGAAGATGTAATTAAACACGAGTTACCTTTTTGGAATGGCGCCGCCGAAGGACAAATGGGTAAGGCGATTTGTCATATCGGAAACAAGCCGCCATAAAAAGGGTTTCACCATATACAAAGTCACTTCGGTGGTACGTATTTTTTGTGTTTAGTTTAGTTCGACGAATGTTTTTTAGAGGTTAAAAGTCGACGCGCGAGAGAAATTCTTAACACCTGTTGTTGTTTTTAGATGTTTTTAAAGACATCACCTGATGTTGTCTCCAAGGTCTCCATTTGGAAACGCTACAGTGACTTTAAAAGGCTTTACAGTACTTTGCAATCTTTGCATTCAACTTTGCAAATAAAGGAGCCCTTTCCTCCGTTTCCAAAGCCAAAGTTCTTTGGAAGATTTGAGGCGGAAGTGATTGAAGAAAGAAGAGAGTGTGCTCTGAGACTTTTAGAGTTTATCGGTCGACACAATGCTTTATTTAGTAGTGATGCTTTTGTTAAATTTTTTGAAAACGACAGTTTGGGTAAGCAGTTTCTTGACTGTTCTCAGTCTATAAGTTCTGACACTTCAGAAGATGATCGGAACGTTAATTGTGAGAATGAAGAGAGTAGTATTACTGGTGCCACAGATCTTCCAAAGTTTGTATGTACAAAAAAGGTAACACCAATCATAGTGGGTAACCAGAAGGATGTTAAGCAGAAGCATGTAAACAGTAAAGCCAATAGTTCAAAAACAACTATTGTTAAAAGTTCTTATGAATATCACCATGTAAATAGTAATAATAATATTGCGAGAAATAATTCCAATGATATTGTTGATGGATTGGAAGCATTAACTTGTGAAGAGAATGACTTAAAAATCAACGATAAGCCTAATGTTGTAATACACGATGGATCAGATTTAACTCAGTCTATAGGAGAATCTGCACAATATATACTAATTGCAGCAGCACATATGAGTGCTGCTTTTCGTCATGAAGCAATTGCTGAATATGAAGAAGCTTTTACTCAGTACAAACTTGGTATTTCACATTTGATCAACGGCGCTCAAACTGAAGAAGAGCAAGAGAAGAAAACAATAATTCAAGAAAAAATAACAAAATATTTACAAAGGGCAGAGAGACTGTATAATAGGCATCTGAATTGCAACGTATCAGTATTACATAAACCTGTTACAGAATTAAGAAATTATAAGGTCATAGAGCTTATGGATTCAGTTATGCTAGTTAAAGATGTACTCCAAGGATTCACTAGAGTTATAAAGGTAATAATTGATATACTGTTTAAAATCTACAAAATTTTATATATAAAGAAATACTTAGTACATTTTACATTCAAGAAAAAGTAATACAAGGTTAAGTTTTTTGTATAATTTTTTTTATTAAAATAAAAAATCTTGTTCTCTGTTTTCAGACTGTACAAAAAGTGGCTGATTGTAAAAAAGAAATCAGTAACTACATTTTGAGAGGCAAAGTACCTTATATGGTTCAATTATATTCTTGTATGCAAACAGATTCTACTGTTTTTTTAATTTTACAATATTTGAGGTAAGAAAAAATAACAACAAAAATAAATTGAAAAATATTATTATGATTTTCACTGATATTAAATTTATATTTAATTTTGAAAATTTATTTAATTATTACAGTAAAGGCAAACTTTGGGATTTTGCTAAAAAAAATTATAAACCATATGATAAGAAAGAAAATTTTGCAAAAAGGGGACACTCAAGGTCTTTCAGTTGTGATGCAGTAATTGAAATTGGAAAAACATCTACTGCAGAGAGTACACCCAAAATAAAAGTTACAAATGAAGAAGCAAGTCCTTCAATCTGTACAGAAAATCAATATACTAGTCCTAAAAATAAATGTTTTCCAGAGGATACAACAGAGATAGTTAAAAATGCACAAAAGTTATTGCAATCAGTCAATGCTACTTTAAGACGAAGTAATTCAATTGCAAGTAGGTTAAATGAATCAGAACGCCTTTTGTACAAACCAAATATAAATAAAGAAACAGAAGATGGTGTGTCTGATTGGGAAAGTGCTTTAAAAAATGATTCTTTGTGTATAGAAGACAATGAGGATACAGAAGCAAGTGGAGATCTTAGCGAACTTTCTATAAGTGATAGCTGTACAGAATTAAATAATGATAAATATGAGGATATTAGTACAAATAGTAATGAAAAATCAAAAGATAATTTCAAAGTAGAAGAAAATGAAAATTTTACAAAATTGAACAGTTTAAATTTAGTCAGTTCATCAAATACTACAAGTAATAAAGATGAAATTAAATTTTTTAAAATTAGCGAAGCTCAATGTTCATGTAAAAAACTAGAGAATGGTTTTGTTGAAACAGAAAAACAAATGTGGAAAATTCCAGAATCTGTTGTAAAAATTTGGAGCGCAGAAATACTTTTAGCATTAGAAGCACTGCATCAGCAAAATGTCATAATATCAGATTTAAGGCCAGACAATATTTTAGTAGATGACTATGGAAATGTAAGCATGACATACATAGTACCACGTAAAGATACTGAATTATTACGACTAAGGAAACCTTATTCGTCACCTGAATTATGTATGTTTACTCCACCAATTTCAATAACCACATCATCAGATGTTTGGAGCTTTGGAGTCCTTCTGTATGAATTGCTGACTGGTTATGTAAGTTATCTTTCATTTTATATAAAATAAATATAATAAAGTTTAAATCATTTCCATTTTAATTTTGAATTTCTTTATCAAAAAAATCATTAAAAAAATTTTTAGGATTTTCAAACGAAACATCCAGGACAATTTCACACACATTCCATAATAAACATTCCAGAAAATTTATCAGAAAATGCCAAGTCTCTTTTACTTAATGTAAGAATTATTCAATATTTTTTCTGTAAAAATAATAATTTATTTTACATTTTATAAATTTTCATTTAATAATTGTAGATACTAAAATACCAACCCAGTGAACGCTTAACGATTCCAGAAATAAAGCAACATGCTTTTTTCGATAAAACTGACTGGTTGGAACTTCTTAATGCTCAAGTCTGAGGCACATACATTTTTTAATAGCAAATACAAGTATTACTTAATTTAATTTATACACTGCATATAAATGTGTTATTTATTTATCGACAATGTAAATGTAAAAAATAATATTTTAATTCTAATAGATAAATATTATGTACATTATATTCAATTTAATATTACAATTATTTTGACCTTGCCCTTTCAGTTCTAGTAATTGTGGACATACCGTCAACAAAACGCGTTTTGAACAGAACGTTAGCATTGTTAAACATGCCGTTTTTCAACGAGACAACTATAAACTGTGAGCTTTTAAAATGCCGTTTTAACATTATACCAATATTTTCGGTATGCGATAAATCCAAGGCTGCATCAACTTCGTCTAAAATATATAACGGTGCAGGCTTAAATAGAAGCATTGCTAAAATTAATGAAAGTGCTACCAGAGATCTTTGACCACCGGACAATTCACCTAAAGAGTCTTTCCAAACACCACAAAGAGCAATTTTTACTTCCAACCCATCTAAAACACTTTGATTTTCTGGGGGTTCTAGTTTTGCATCAGCTCCTGGAAGTAAGCTACTAAATATTGAGCCAAAATCTTTATTAACACGTTCCCAAGCTTCAAGTAAAGTTGATTTTTTCTTTTCATCTAATTTTTTAATAGATTCCAATATTTTCCTTTTATCTCCTTCCAAAATTTTCTTCTTTTTCAATAAATCCATGTGCTGTTCTTCTTCCTGATTAAGATGATGCATCGCTCGAACATTCACTATTCTGCTCAATTTAGCAAGAAGTCCCTCTAGTTCATGAGTTTTCTGTCCCATTTCTTCAGGATTGTTAGCTTTAAAATCATACATGCCACCTGAAGCAAAAATTATTAAATTAATTTTCTTATAATTGAAAATATTTACATTTATTTATATTTAATTATTTAATTATCACTATTATAAAGTTATTAAAATGTACCTTTTTCTCCAAAATATTTTTGTTCTTGTTCAATCCACTCATTTTTCCTAAGATAGTCTGCAATTTTATTTTTACATTCAGAAGCAGTATTTTTAATTTCAGTTACTTCGTGTTGTAATTTTTTAATTTCTAATTCTGCTTCCTGTGCTTGTTTAATAATGTTTTCTTTTTTCTGTTGTAACTTTTGAATTTCAACATTATGTTGGTGTATAGCATCCTTTTTAGCTTTCAAATTATTTTGAATTTCTTTAACAACTTTATTAGCTTCTTCAAGATTATTTTTTAGATCTTGTTCTTTTTCTTTGAGTTCATTAAGTTTTTCTTCTGCTTTTAAAAGTTGCTCCTTTCCATTTTCTATTGTTTTTTTGAGCTCTGATGTTTCTAAATTCAAGGTATCAGATTCTTGCTCTCTTTTTTGCCATTCTTTTTTACTTGCTTCTGCTTTCTTTGTTAGAAGTTTTAATTTATTTTCTGCTTCTTTTAGCTGACGTTCCCGAATATTATCAGCATCTTTTATTTGTGCTTCAATTTCTTTAGCACGTTTCGAACTAGTCTTTTCCAATTCCCTTGCAGCTGCCATTTTTTCCGTTAATTCTTTAATTGAAGCTTCTAACATTTCTACCTAAATAATAAATAAAAAAATTTTTTTTTAAATTAATAAGACATTTTATAGATTTTAATAATCAAATTATTGTAATCAAAAATACAAAATTATGTAAACGAAAAAAATTCTTACTTCTTGTTTCAATTGATGATGTGACGTTTTCTGCAACCTTTGCATCACCATATCTAGCTCATGATGCTTCATATTGTACTGTTGCTTAAGAGAATTAAATCTATTAGCAGTATTATTAATACCAGCAATTCTAGCATTGATATCTCTAAGAGTTTGTTCTTTTTCTTGCAACTCAAACTGAGTCTCCTTAAGTTCATCTAATTTTAATAAAATTGAACCAGCCTTTGCAGCTGCACCACCAGATAATACTCCAGATGGATCAAACACATCACCTTGCAATGTAATGCATTTTTTCATTATATTATTATGATAGGCTACTTGTTTAGCGACATCCATATCTTTACAAATAAAAATATTTCCAAATATCCATTCCATTGCTGCTCTTGTATCTGGTGGAAAATCTACAAGTGATAATGCTGGTTGTACATTTTCAGGACCAACTAATTTTTGAGCAAAATCTACAGTTCGTTTATCCATAGAACGTCCTGACACTTTATTTAATGGTATAATAGTTACACGTGTTTGTAAATTACCATTTTTCAATAACTTTTTACCAGTATTTTCATTATCTACCATTACATTATATAGCTGGAACATCAAAATTTAAATTGCAATTAACTGAAAAAAATTTTGTAAATTGAAATTTAAAAAAATATAATACATACCTTTCCTCCAGCAGCCATTTCTAGAGCATAAGCTGCTCTCCTATCTTTAACAGTAATAGATTTGCATACAAGGCCTTTAATAGAATTTCTATTAAAATTTGGTTCAGGATCTCTATAATAAAATCTTAATTGTGGGTAATGTGATTCAAAATTATCAACCTTATCACTTAATCTTCTTATCTCTCTTATTAAATCTCCTTTTTGCTGTTCTAGTGATTCCACAAGTCCTTCTTGATAATTTATTTTGCTCAGTTCATTTTCAAAATTTTTTAAATCTTTCTGCATATCATCTAACCTTTTACTGTCCTTTTTGTACTCATTCTCTGTGCTTTGCATGTCCATTTTCTTTTTGTTTAACTGTTGTTTGTTGTGAGTTAATGTCATTTCACATTGTTTTATTTCAGTTTGAGCTTGACTTAGATTTTGTTTAGCATTTATAAGCTGCTGTTCTAAAGTTGCATTATCACCATCTTCGCATTGTAATAAACCCGAACTAATTTTCTGATAAGCTTCCTGGGCAGCTAATACAGCTTCAGAATCTAGGCGATCTTGTTCTTTTAGTTTTTCAAATAATCCTCCCACTTTTTCTATTTCTTTTAACTTGTTGTCAAGTAATTTCTCATCATCTTTAAGATTACTCTTTAACTGTTTAATACTAGTTTCCGATGACTTGATATTTTCTTTATTACTATTAATTTCAGCAGTTAATTTGTGTTCTTTTCTCTCTGCTTCACGAAGGCTTTGTTCAATTTCACTCAATCCATCATCTTGTTCCTAAAAGTGAAAAAATAATTATAAATTAAATTTTTTTTAAATCTATTAAAACTTATTTTAAATACTAGAAACATACTGCATTTCTTCTGTTGGTGATTTCAGTGATTTTGTCTTCGATGTTTTTAATTTCTCCTTCACCATCTTTAATACTATTTTGTTTTTCTTCAATTTTTTGTTTGATTGCCTTGACATTTTCATTAGCTTTTTCACTATTTTCTAAAGCTTTGACATACTTCCAAGCAACATAAATTTTTTTACAATGTTCGAGCTCTCTTGTAACTCGCTGGAATTCCATATATTGAGCACGCTCTTCTTTCAATTTTGCTATCTTAGGACCTAATTCATCTTTTAAAATCTATAATATAAAAACAAAAGTTTAAAATTATTAATGATGGATTAGAAAAAAAAATGTATAAATATTTTAATTAAAACATACATCATTGATTTCACGTAATTTGCTATCTTTTTTTTCAATAAGTTTAATAGAGGCAGCCTTCTTAGTTTCATACATCTTAGTCCCTGCAGCTTCTTCAATCATAGATAAGATTTCTGGTGGTTTCATGTTTAATACTTTGGTAATTCTGCCTTGCATAATTAAAAAATGTGGGTTGTTAACATTAAGTTGTACAGAACAAAACATGTCTTGTACTCTTTTATTTGGCACATTAGAACCATTGATCATATATTTATTTTTGCCATCAATAATAACTTGTCTTGTGACCGTAATCTCTTCATAATCTTCATATCCCATTGGCGAAGACTCACGTTTACGATTATCAAAAATAATTGTGACGCTTGCCTTTTTTATTCCAGCTTGGCCAGACTTGTAAACAAGTTCTTGTAAAGAACTTGCTCTCACCTAGAAGTATTATATTATCATCAAACTTATCATAGTTACAACTTAAATAATTCATAATAATTAAAGCTTTTAAAGATAAATCCTCTTATCACACCGGTACAAATTCAATTTTAAATTATATGTCTTCGAAATCGCGTTAGGTATCATTGAAGTGATCAACCTCTACACACTAATTACAAGAGATTGTCAAAAAAGTAAGGCTATGTCACCATACCATCACAACAACAAAGGACCAAAACCACCTCACAATCATCCAAAAACGAAGAAAAAACCAAAATCTTAAAAAGCATCCCTCATTACCTGGCCAAGATTCGTGATACCAAGCACGAAGCATATCGCGTCGAGGATGTTGGACTTGCCGCTGCCGTTCAAACCAGTGATAGCGTTGAACTCCTTGTCAAAACCGTTGATCTCGATCCTCTTCCCGTAGGACTTGAAGCCCTCGAGGATCATCGATTTTATATGCATGCTTGCGGTGCTCCGTTCTTCCTCCGCTCATCAAACGATCGGCGGGATCGAAAAATTTTCGTAAACTGCGATTTCGCGGCAAAACGCGATTACAGGCGAGCACAGCTCGCGCGCCATTTACGCACTGGCCCGCCAACTCTCGAGCAACCGACGCGCCTTGGCGTCTGCGCAACGGACAGATGAGAGCTGTTGCGGTTGGAATAGTTTGAAAGTCGATGCTTGGGATTTTTGGAGCAAATGGAAGGGTGCGAGTGTACTTGAGATTTTTTATGAGAAGATATGGTTTTTTTGGGGTTGGGAGAGTTTTGAGAAGTTGATGATTAAGGGTTTTGATTAATATTAGGCAAATATGTTTAAGGAGGCTTTGGGATTTTGAATTTTTGTGCTACCTTATTGGCCTGGTATCCCGGTCAGACGATTGGTCGACTTTACGTTCCAGACTTCCACTTAGCTGATTGGGCTGTGAGTTGTAAGTAACAAACCAATACTTGCTCCGAAACGATTTCGAGTCGGAACCATGAGTATCACATTTTTAGCCTGCATATTCTACAATTATACCCTTGTTTTCCCGCCATATCTGTACTGAACTCGCGTTGCAAGACGCCGGATTCTCATTATTTAGCGCATTGTTTTTCTGGAAGTACTTTCTGGAACTGACACATCTGCTTTTGTTTGCAGAATCATTGTTGTTTAGGTAATTCTAATATAACTGATAATATGTAATATAATATATAAGTAAGACAATAATTTTACGTCAGTATTTACTAAAGAGTAATGTTTATACCATGTGATGTAAATATAAGTAAATAATATGATTGTATCATATACTGCATTTTCAGTGAGATTAGTTAAAATTACTAAACATGGAAGGATTCGATGCCGGTGATGTATTTTTCTCTGACAATTTTAATGTTGATGAGGGACAAGATGGAAAAATAGCCAATTTTGGACTTTACAAGAAAAAGTTCAAGGAATTTCTCAGACAGTTTCACGAGGGGAATTTTAACTACAAATATCGGTAATAAAATTATAGTAAATATATACAAGCATATTTAAAATATTTTTAAAATATTATTACATGTGTTTTGTTTATTCTAGAGATACTTTGAAACGAAATTATAATCTAAAACAATACTGGATTGAAATTAATTTGGAAGATTTAGCTGCTTACGATGAATCATTGGCTGAGAAAATTTACAAGCAACCAACAGAATACATGCCGATATTTGAAGAATCTGCAAAAGAAGTTGCTGATGAAATTACTAATCCAAGACCTGAAGGAGAAGCAATAGTAGAAGATATTCAGGTCTTATTGACTTCTGATGCTAACTGCATTTCTTTAAGAGGAATGAAAGTAAGTTTATAAACTTGTGAAAATTAATATAATTATATTAATTGTAATAATGCAGATTAGTAAGTTATTTTTTTATAATTTTAGCCTGATACTGTTTCTAAATTAATAAAAATTTCTGGTATTGTAATTTCTGCAACTGGAATTAGATCTAAAGCTACAAAAATATCAATTCAATGTAGATCATGTAGAAATGTCATACCTAATATTGCTATTAAACCAGGCTTAGAAGGATATCCTATGCCCAGACAATGTACCACGTAAGAAAAATATATTAGTTTTGTTTAGACTAACATAATTATAAATTTTATTTTAAAAATAAATAATTTTTCATTTTATAAATTTGTAGGGAACAAGCTGGAAGACCAAAATGTCCTTTAGATCCCTTTTTTATTATGCCAGATAAATGCCGTTGTGTTGATTTCCAAACTTTAAAATTACAAGAACTCCATGAGCAAGTACCTCAAGGAGAAATGCCTAGACATGTACAACTTTATGTTGATAGATATTTGTGTGATCGTGTAGTACCAGGAAATAGAGTTTTGATACTTGGTATTCTTTCTATTAGAAAAGTGGCAAAAGCTGGTGTTAAAGCTGGAAGTAAAGATAAAGCCCTAGTTGGTATTAGATCTTCTTATATTCGAGTAATTGGTATTTCAGTAGATGGAGAAAGTTCTGGTGCTGGTAAGTAGAAACATTCCTTTATTTATTTAAATGAAAATTCAAGTAATATATTTTTCACATTAATATTAGGCACTCAACCACGTGCTACATCTGAGGAAGAAGAAATGTTTAGGCGTTTAGCAGCAGATCCTACACTATATGAAAGAATTACAAAAAGTATAGCACCCAGTATTTTTGGTGCAGTAGATATGAAAAAAGCAATTGCTTGCTTGCTGTTTGGTGGATCTAGAAAAAGAATGCCAGATGGTTTATGTAGGAGAGGAGATATCAACGTTTTGATGCTTGGTGATCCAGGAACAGCTAAATCACAGCTTTTAAAATTTGTGGAAAATGTTTCACCAGTTGGTGTCTATACATCAGGAAAGGGTAGCTCTGCTGCTGGTCTTACTGCTTCAGTAATGAGAGATCCCGCAACGGTACAAAAAATCTTATAACTTAATATTTTTAATTTTTTTCTTTCATTATACTCTTATTAAAAATATTTTAATGTTCTTTAATGTGTTATATAATCATCAAGTTTTCTAAATTTTTAAAAAGTGAAGATGAAATTCTAAACTATATATTTATTATAGCGTAATTTCGTGATGGAGGGTGGCGCAATGGTGTTGGCTGACGGCGGTGTAGTGTGCATAGATGAGTTTGATAAAATGAAAGAGGACGATCGTGTAGCCATTCACGAGGCCATGGAACAGCAGACTATTTCTATTGCCAAGGCTGGTATAACCACAACGTTGAACACGCGCTGCTCTGTTTTGGCAGCAGCTAATTCCGTTTTCGGTAGATGGGAAGATATGAAAGGCGAGGAAAATATAAACTTTATGCCAACGATTCTTTCGCGTTTCGATATGATTTTCATTGTCAAGGATGAGCATGAAGAGGAAAGAGATATAACTTTGGCAAAACACGTACTAGGGATTCACGCTAACGCGGATCATAATACCGCCGAAAATGCACCTGAAGGCGAATTATCTGTATCTTTACTTAAAAAGTACATTCATTACTGCAGAATGTAAGTCTTTAATAAACTTAAAAATATGATATGTTTTACTTTGTTATTACACAAGTAATAAAATATTTTAATCTTTAAAGGAATTGCGGACCGCGTCTAACAAAGGAAGCGGGTGAAAAATTAAAAAATCGTTATGTGATGATGCGTTCAGCTACTCACGAACACGACAAAGAGGGTGAAAAAAGGCTTAGCATTCCTATTACTGTTCGTCAACTTGAAGCTGTTATACGAATTTCTGAATCTTTGGCTAAAATGCGCTTGGAACCATTTGCTAATGAAACACACGTCGACGAAGCTTTAAGGTTGTTCCAAGTTTCCACAATGAGTGCAGCGATGTCTGGATCTCTTGCTGGTAAGGATTTAAATACTTTCTTTTGACAGACTTTTATTTTTTACATATAAGTTATAAAGCAAATAATGTCGTTTTACTCATAGGTGTGGAAGGATTTACATCTGAAGAAGATCACGAAATGTTGACCCGAATAGAAAAGCAGTTGAAGAAACGGTTTGCTATTGGAACTCAAGTTTCAGAACAAAACATTGTTACTGATTTTGTAAAACAAAAGTATCCAGAACGAGCTGTTTATAAAGTTATATACACGATGATTCGAAGAGGCGAATTGCAACACCGAATGCAACGTAAAATGTTGTACAGGCTTTATTAGGCAAGTGAGAATAATATTTGTTTTGATCACTTTGTAAGTTACTAATGGTATCTACTTAAGCAATAATTTTGTAAAAAAATTTATTTTAAAGATCCTGTAATTATGCCTATTGTTGATTGTGAGTGCGTTTATATGATAAGTGAAAATTTTAAACATTCTTATAATTTTGACTCTAGTATTACACCAAATGATAAATTGGCTTTAACAACACTTTTACAGCGAAATATTAGCGAGTTAAATTGGATGCTGTTTTTAGTTTCTAATAATATGGTTTAAGGTGGGTCAAGCAATTTTTTCTAAAATTACCAAATTCTCTCAAATTTTACAGAAAGATTCTTTAGACTATAATCTTTTGATCCATATTTTGAAAACGCCTTTGCTAAACGTTCGTCAGATATCTGACGGACAAATAACGAAAAGGTTAATATAAAAAAGCGATCCCGCCTACATCGCCGAATTTAGGGGGGAGAAAGGTCTGCCAAGACCTCGCACCCTTAAAAAATCTTATAGGAATCTTGGAACTTTTAAATAAAAGTTATTTCGTTAAATTTTGCTAAACGATGGGTTATTAGTTTTGGATTAAAAATTCTCCTGTTTAAACAATTATTTCTTTAGCGCGATATTCATTGGGGATTGGCGTAACTTATTTGTCCGTCAGATCGCTCACTACATCTGACGTACGTTTAGCAAGAGCCTTTTAAAAACTGGGGGTAGACGATCTATTTTTCGAGATAAAGGTGTTATAAGAATTTTGATATTTGCATGTGTTCTTATGGTACGGAATCATAAATGCCGACTTCCTTTAATATAAAAAATAGTTAACGCCGAAAAAATTAAGTATTTATAGTTTATTTTATGGAGATAACGTTTGTAAAAAGAAAATGCGAGGCTGAACATGTGTTCCGAGCGCCCACCATTGACTAGTCGAGTCGAGCTTCAGGGACGTACCGACTACCGAGGTGTAGTATTTAAAATGGGACACGTAACGAAGCATTAATTTTTCTTTTTTATTTGTTTGATTACTTATTATTGTTTCTGTACGATAAGGTTGTAATCAAGAATAGTATTTAAATTAATTAAAAACGCCCTATCAATAAAAACAAATTGATGCTGCATACGGGCCACCGATTGATACAGCACCAAACGCTTGACACTCCTTAAATTTTAATTTTAATATTTGATCTAAAGAAGAATGTAAATGACAAGCTAAATGTCATTTTGAGATAATAATTGTTTATAAAACTGCTGTTAGAACCAATATATCATTGAACATTTTAAATCTTAATGATCCAAGTATTTGTAAAATAACAAATTGAATTTATAATAAAATGATTTTTATATTTTACTAAAAAAAGGTCTAAATATTTAATCAAACTTTATTTACTATCTTATAAAGAATAATGATTTATGATGATGTATATGTAGTGTATTGTTTAGATAATTTTACTATGTTGCATTTTTTTTTTCATGAAGCGTTTAAAGATAAATTTTTATAGTAGTTTTACGAGTTTTAAAAATCACCTTATGATTTCTGTAAATCACTTAATGATAAATAATTATAATAATTATTAACTTATTACCACAGGCGATTTTTGTTTAGGTAACACAAGCAGATTAAAAAGCTATTTGTATCACGCCACTCAATGGCATGTCGTTGTGGCAATTAGATATATCTTATCCTACAATCAACATTATGAGTATATGAAATTTGCTTTCTATGTTTATACGTATTAAATTAAAAAAGTTCCAAGTATAACTTATTTTTTCAGTTCCAATTTTCGTTATAATTTTGACGTCAGGACCTTACTCTCCTTAAGTATTCGTCTCAGAATTCTTATAAGAAAATACGAATAGTTAGTTTAAGCATTGTAATCCTGCAAATTGTGAAGGTTATAGATAGATACACTAAATTTGATATATTTCTAATTATTTATCAGCAGATTTATTTTTCGATTTTGCGAAATCTAACAACGTTCTTATACTACTACGCATTTTATTTAATATGTCATGGTATGTAAATTATAATTTAGGAAACGATACAGCTAAGTCTACAAAAATAAAAATTTTTTAACGTTTGAAAAAAAAATGATCTTTCCACCGTTAAATTTCTATTTTCCTCTTCAACGTCGATTCGTTTAGATCACAGATTTTACGATTGGCCAGCGAACGGGTACTGGGGGTTCTTTTCGAGACTGAAAACAAAAAAGCATTTTAATTTAACCCTCAAAAAGCCACATAAACAGTTCTCATATTACGCAGAAAACACTTACTCGGTATACCAGGCCAGAAAGTCGAAAACGCGTCCCTTCTCGCCTTTATCCAAAGCGTCGATCTTCTTCATATCCTCAGCGCTCAGCTCAAAGTCCAAGATGTCAATGTTGGCCTTCTGCCTGTTGGGATTCGAGCTCTTGGGGATGACGACGAGACCGTCCTGAAGCGAGTGTCTCAGCAGTATCTGACTCGGCGACTTCTTGTACTTCTGGGCGAGCTCCTTGACCACTGGTAGCTCCAGGGTTGAGGGGAAGTCTTTGTCCGTTCCCTTGTACAAAGCCTGCCTGGTGCCTTGCGAGCCCAGAGGAGCATATGCCGTCATCACGATGTTGTGATCCTTGCAGAATTTCCGGAGGCTCTTTTGCTGGAGGTAGGCGTGCGACTCCACCTGGGGAGGGAGGAATATGAGTTATGAGATCCGGTGATGCGTATCTGCGTGTGACGTAAAAATTGCCGAGGTGTATTGAGTATTGTTTAGACATTTTTTCGATCTTTTCGTTTAGATTGGGATTTAGCGTTTGTCATTCGAAATTTAAAAATATTTTGGAGTTTTTTTTTAGAAGCGTGGAAATAAGATGTTTAATTTACGAGATTTCCTAGTGTAGAGTGTACGGTGTTTTGTGATGTAATATACGTCTTGAATACCAATGAATATTTATAAGGTATATGATGTATATGCTTAAGTATTACGTTTAACTGATAGTATATCAATTATGAGTTTGTTAAAGTAATTGATAGATGTCAAATCTTACGACTTTCCGGTAATGTCTGTAGAAATATAAGTACCCGGAAAATAAGCTCTTAATTTATGATGTGTTATTAAATTATGTTTACGATATTTGAATTTTATTTTTTAAGAATTTCTCGTTTACAATATTAAAATTATACTAAAATGGCATAATCAGTAATAAATTATCAAAGTTTATTTCTAAAACTTAGATTGATTCTAATCTTATTTGTAATCTTACAAATTTATAATCTTGTATGAGTTTTATGTGCTTGAGAGAAGAAAAACGATGAAATCGTTTGTTTAATCATTACATCCGTACCAAACGACTGCATGTGATTATTCAAACGCATAATGTTAACAGTCGTCCTAGAATCATTAATCTTTAGAAAAGCATCAATCGACTTTCGAAACGCCTTGAGCAAGACGTGAAATTACTCTTATCCAGGAAAGAGGATATATGTATATACATATATAAGAATATAATGTTATTACCTGTAAATCACTGGGCTTGATTTCCGCGTTGTTATACACGTTCAGGACTTGTGATTGATTGAAATTACTAAGGCCAATCGATTTAGCACGTCCAGCTTTGACTTGTGCTTCCATTGCCTGTAAAAGCGTTAGAATGGAAAAATTATATAAACTACTATTTTGCATAATAAATTATCATTACACGAAACTTTTCATTACCTTCCACAGAGCAATGTGGTCAACATCCTCGTACACTTCTTTTCCGTTTACCTCTTTGGCTTGGTAGTTTTCTCCTTCCTGAACGCCGAACGGCATATGAATCAGATACATGTCAACGTAATCCAAGCCCAAATCGCTTAGTGATTTTTTCAAATATTTTTCAACGCTCGCGGGCCTGTTAGCTTGATTGGGCAGCTAGAAGATTAAATTATGATTATTAATTGAATAAAAAATTGTTTTCGTGTTTTTGAAAATAAAAACTTCGAAACTATCCAATCTAATCGTGGATGAATGTATTTACTTTTGAAGTGATGAAGATATCTTCTCGTTTGCCGCCGTTTGCGAAATATTTTTTCAGGGCTTTTCCAATCTCCGCTTCATTTCCGTAAGCAAAGGCAGTGTCGATGTGTCGGTATCCATTTTGGATAGCACTGGCTATTGCCTTGTCTAGATCTTCGAGTTTTATCTGTGAGAAAATAAATTTCTTGGTCAAACTAAAATAAACGTATTCACCCTACCCATTCTCTTATGTATAATTTTTTAATCTGCAGTTTTTTCCCTATACGATCCTAGTCGTTACCTTCAGAAAATTTTCTGATCAATTATTCTTTATACAATTAAAATTAGTAACGTAATTAAGCAAAATCTGTAGCTCGATGATAAAATAAGTAAAAAATTATGTAAAATTATTTATAAAATTGTTTAGTTAATTTTTTAAAGAAATTTTAATCGCACAAAATTTTATTTAATGATAATAATAATCATTATACATTTAAACTGCATCAAAAGATGGGTATAAAGATTTATTATAAATTGATAGCATCTACCACAAAGCTACAAGGTAAACTGTAAAAGAATTTCTAGACATAAATTTAAAATTGTACTTTGAACTTACAAAAAGGTAAACTATATTTAAATTACAAATTAAAAAACTAAAAAAAAAGTTAAATATTAATATTTTTTATCAAGTCGCTTTTTAAATGTTAAAATTTGTTTTTATATTGAGAGTCACTCTATATTGAAATTGGTACACTTATTTATCACAAGTTGATTGCGTATACTGTTCACCTTATAGCGACAAGATGAACTATAAAAGAATATGTATCTGTAAAGGAACGAATTTAACGCCAGTTTAATGTCGAATCAAAGTCTATACAATATTTTATTATATAAACTATAAAGCTTTACAAATACTTAGATTGTATGGGATATTAACAATGTAAACCTAAAAGCAAAACGGGCGGTTATAGTATACAATTAAATTATTACCAGACAAATAATAAATTATATAAAGAAATTATTGGAAAAATGTAACATTAAGATCACTTTATCTAACCTTTTTTAAGTATTAAAATTAAAAAATGTTGTTTTTGTAATTTTATGATATTGTTGCTATTATTATATTTCCAAATTGCTGTCAGAAAAAATATATTTTAACGAAAATTTTTGAAAATAAGTTTTGGAATAATTTTATCTTTAAAAACAGTAGCGTTATTTAAATTCGAATATTATTACTACATTTTAATTCATTGTTACTTCTTCAAAATATTTATATATAAACTATTTATAATATTATACTATTGTTTAATTGTTTATTAAAATTAAAGCAAATTTTCTCGAAGCAAAACTTTTATTACCCACATCATTATTATTTTATATTTATATGATGAACTCAAGTAATTCAATACTAAGATACTATAACTACCAAAATTTGATTACCAGTACATTTGAACTAAACTTAACGTGTCTTACTTTACAGTGTATTTAAAAACCCACTCAAAATTTTATTTCAAAATACATACCGTAGATGTACCCAAACCGACGACTGGAATCTCATGACCCGACGATAATTTCCTCGTCGCCAAACCATTTGCCTCGGAAAAGCTGGCCAGCAGAAACAGGCTTATCACCCCAAAGACAGCCTTCATCTTGAATTTTCAAAAATCCAAACTCTCGAGAAGACGCACCTGACTGAGAGCAGAGGCACTGCGTACACGAGGAAGAGGAGTAGCTTCTTCTCTCGGCCGATTCTCACGAATGAGTCGAAATGCTCTCGCTCGCTCAATTTAATATGCCGCTGAGGGCCCGAGCCGGCTCGCTCGCGTACAGTCACCGGAGAAACCGCCGGGATTTATATACATAAACAGAGTCGAGGAACGAGTTTTCTCAAGGCTTAGAAGGTACCCAAGTTTGTCTATGTCCAAGTTTACGCTCTTTTTAAAAGGGTGTAATTGTGCTCCGAAGTGAGTTTAGCGTTAAGTTTGAAACTGCTATTTTTTTCTCCTTCTTTTGCTCGGTAATACAGTCCAACACGAGAATCGTTCGGTTTATAGCAAAAGATTTTAGCTCGAGTTGTCGTACGGGAGGTCAACGACTTGGTGTAAATGTTTCTTGTATTCGTACAGGCTGTTTTTTAGTGAGTTCTCTCGCGCGCGCTGCATTTTCGCACGGTAAAAGTAATTGCATATTTCGGACAGACATAAAAATGGGCAACGCCGAGTGGTAAGTGGAGAAATGTCCGATTATGTCCATATACGGGGTTTCTCGTAATAATAATTGTTCTTACCTTGGGCTCGTCATCGTTTCAGTTGAGCGCGAAGATGTACCAATCCGGTATCTCGCTAAACCTGTCTATTTACTTTCATCTTTCGACGGTTTCGTTTTTTTCTTATCGTGCATATACTTGTTTGTGCCGATGATCGCTTATGGAAAGTCCGGTAACTTCAAAAATGATATGATAATTTTTTTTGTAAAAATTAGATGAGCGTTCTTCGAGTTTTAGTGGAGTTTGTCATTTATTATTGTGAAATTTATTTTTGCTTAATTTCATCATTAAAAAAATGGAACTTTTAAAGTATGCACATATATTAGATACTATATTACTTTTATTAAGAAAAAAGTTACTGATTAAAGTAAAAACGTTTAATTTCATACAAGTATGGAATTTAAAATATAGTAATTGATTTTAATTTATGAATTTTAAAACAAATTTGTCTTTCATTAGTAAATATGTTTAAATGAAAAGTATACAAATTTTTATCTGAAAGTCAACTGGTTTCACGGCTTTAAAACCAATGTTGAAAAAGGAAACAATGTTATCGTACGCAATTTCCTACGGCTATAATTCAATGATCAATCGATCTTTTTCGATGCCTTTGTGCCTTTGTTTTATTTTCTAATCTACCTTTTACGTAACGAAAAGGATGCAAAAGCTACGGCAATTTCAATTCGTTTATTGCCTGTATCTCCGGTGGATCTTCAGTGTTTAATGGCCTAGCGATGATCTCATGAGAACTAGAAAACCTATACGATCGTAAATTTCCACACTTGGAGTGTTTTTTTAAAGCTCCGTTATACTTTATCGATTGAAATCCAAGTCTTTGTATACGAAGGATAAATTAAACGTGTAATCAAGTAGTTAAATTAAATTTGGTTTTATTAAATACATACTTATTGTTAGAATTATTATAAAATTGTTAATATTGTAAACATTTTTATTTATTCACAATAAATGTTGCTAGTCACTATTTAACCATTAATAAATATGTGAAATACCTATTGAAGTTTTGACTGTCAAACCGGTTTTTGCTTGGAAAACATAACATTGGAAAAAAATATTCAATAAAAAACCAATGCTTGTTTTAAAATATCACATAGATTTAGTTCTTTGGCATCTCTCCTTTGAATGGGAATTCTGGATGCGCTTCTTCTCTGCAAAAACAGATGATAATACAATATAATATAGATAACTATGTTAAGCGTGAATTTTCAAACTAAATTTGTTCGATTTTTAAAGCATTAATTATTAAATTTACTTTTTTCTTTAATTTAAAATATACGTATAATAAATTGTTAAGAAACATCTCATACACTGAGAAAAGTAATGTGACAAATATTATTATATTATATAGGAAAGCTCTGAAATCTTCGAAAAATCAAAAAAATTACTATGTTTTACTATATTGTTAGTAAATTTTGTTAAAACATAGTAATTTTTTTGATTTTTAGAAGATGTTTCAGCTTTTTTATATAATGCATAATAATTTTTGTTGTATTATTTTTCTCGGTATTCAAATGAACTTATTTCGCACACTAAGTTCATTTGTTACTTACCCTTGCCACAAAACGCTGAACAATCTTCCTTCCCTGCCTAAGTCCAAATCATTCAGCTGCCTCATTTCATCCTCGGTAAGAGTGAAATCAAAGATATTGATGTTCTGTTTTATTCTCTCCGGATTCGTGCTTTTTGGTACGACAATGATGTTATTTTGTACATGATGTCGAAGCAGAACCTGAGCCGTTGACTTCTTATGGTTCTCGGCGATTTTCTTGACTACAGGATGTTCCAGCAGCTTCGGCCTTGATCTGCTACCGCCTGATGTTATATTTGGGTCTGAGCCAGGCGAACCTAAAGGACTGTAGGCAGTTACGGCGATATTGTGCTTGGCGCACAGCTCACGCAGTGGTTTTTGCTGATTGTAGGCATGTAGCTCCACCTTAGAATTTCATAATTTCATAAACAAATTTGAAAAATATTTTGATGGAAAATGTTTCATGAAGTTTTGGAAAAATTACCTGTACATTGCTGGGTTTGATTTCGGAGTTGTTTACTATTCTTAAAACTTGTGACTCGTTAAAGTTACTCAATCCAATGGAACGTGTTCTTCCAGCTTTTACTTCCGCCTCCATGGCCTATATTAGAAAGATACTTGTAATAGTTCACTAATTAAATAAAATTTTAAAAATTTCAATTACCTTCCATAATGAAATATGATCAGTACTTTTGTCCAAAACTAAATCACTATCATCACTTCCTGGGGTGGTGTACGGGTTTTCTTTGGTAAAGCCAACTGGCCCGTGAATCAAATACATATCAACATACTGCAAGCCCAACCTTTCTAAGGAGAGTTTTAGGAATGGTTCAACTTCAGAGGCTCGATTTCCATATGGTGGTAACTACAAAACATGTTCAATGATTAGTAGTGATATTTTAATTAATTTCTCTGTTAAGGGGAAGCAGTACAAAAAACGTTCCTTGTTTTATTGGCCTTAGCATTATTGATAATAATTAATTTGTTGATAG
>UELX01000212.1:0-103281 GCA_900480035.1 Eupelmus urozonus | reverse complement strand
AAAAAATTGTGCAAAGTGTATGAAATTGCAAATGTTTATGATTTTTAGTGATAAAGGGGGTGAAAACTTCATGCAGTCATTTCTCTATTTTACCTCCACTTAAAAGGGTAAATTTTTTTTTTTTTTAATTTATATTTTCTGTGTTCTACACGATGGTATAGGTTTTATACATTTTTCTTTGGGGGCCGGTTTCCTATATGGTCGTGGGCATCGTTCTATGGTCTTTTTATGAAGTAAGCTCTTGACATAATAAAATATTGTAATAATTCCAGATTTTCTTTTAAAAAATAAAGAACCTTAAATCTTATTCCACGATAAGAAATAAAATTTAAAAAATGCCACTTACTGACGGATCTAAACTAAAATTAAAATAAGTTTCAAACTCTAAGTTTCCAATTTCAAACAAACTACGTCGCATGTATACTTTTTCAGAAAAATAAAATTCCGTTCTACCACACATCCAAAGTAACGTCTCCCAACCAAGACCACAACCTTCCCCTGCTCAAACCGCGAACCAATCTTTCGAAAATCCTCAAAAAAACTCTGACCCTGGGAGCGCGGAAGAAGCGGAGAAAGCGGAAACAAATAAAGCAGAGTGACGGAGCGCTGGCATCTACACGCGACGGCGAGACTCGAAGGGTGGGATGTAAAAGTGAAGCTCGCTCGCGCGCGCGCCAGCATTAAGGAAATTGAAACGGTTTTCTTTATCCGTCGTCGGGGAGGCTAAAACGGTCGAGAGACTGCCTATTTTGGGCTCCACTGCCTGCCGGGGGTTAAAGACGTCGAATTGAAAGCCACTTGTGAAAGACGTTTTCATCTACTATTGATTCGCTCGCGAGCGCCGATGGCGACGAATCGCACTTTGCTCGGCCGTTCGATTGAGGCGCGCGGTTTAGCAGGATTTTCGAGAGATAATTAAGGATTTTGTTTCCGGAGGGCGGCGATTGTTTTTGACAGGTTTCTAATAATGTTGGAGAAAGATGTTTGCTTCGAGTTTTTAATAAGAATAAATGTATCGGTCCGGTGTGAAATACGACCTCGTTTAAAATTGCAACGAAGAAAATACGCCGGATGTCCCGGACCGAATTTATCGCGCGGCTGTCTTTAAAGATTAATACGACTCTAAATTATCCGCTGTTTCGAAAACTACAAAGTCAATATTCCAATTTTAACAAACTGCTTAGCCAACCACTTAACCCAAATCCCACCTTCTCTCCATCTAAAAAATCAAATTTCACAACTCGCGAATCACGAATGCAAACGTGCCAAGCCGACTCTTTCTTATCTCCCTAGCCACGTAGCCGATACTCGCAAGTGATAATACATTTAGCCTAGCGTCGCGCACGAGCACACGTATGAATATATAAACACAGGTAAACACACACAGGGGGGCCATTGTAAATCTCGTTAGGCGGGGCACGCGCGAGGGCATATCGATGATAGAGGCTCGCTTCCCGGAATCCGTTTTGGTATTCCAGCTGACAATGCCAGCCGCTCCCGATTATTGACTATGGATACAGTGCGGCCTCTCGCTGCTGCGACTGCGGTAAAGCCGGACGCGCTTTCGTTACGGCCTGCACTCGGTAGGATATGTGTATGTGTGGGTGGGTGTTTGCGGGGGAGGAAAAAAGAAGGGTGTAAGAGTTGGGTTCGGGTGGAGAAGTTGGCGGAATTGAGGTTTCGAGGTACGGAAAGATTTTGCTGGGGTAGAGCTGAGTTTTCTGAATTGCATTTGGTATACGTGGGTGTATTTAGACACCTGTAATGGTATCTTCTTTTAGTTTCTATATCGTTACGGCTTGTTTTTTCTTTCTTGTGGAGAATAATGCTCGCTTATCTTCACTCGCTTCTAGGAAATAAGGCTGCTTGTTTATCTTTAAAGGGGATTTTGAAGGTATATTTACGTTTTTAATGCTTGAAGGGATAGGAAAACAAATTTTTCAACTAGCAAAATTTGAAATTTTCATATTCACTTAGCTATGTTTATCGGACTATTTTTAAATATGTTTTTTATCCATTATTTTTTCTTTAAAACTTATTTTATTTAACCCTAATACTACACGTTATATAGAAAATAGTTACAAAAATATATACAAAATTTAAACTATATTCATTTAAAGTTAGTATGTTATTACTAAAAATTATTTTTGGATGTTTTTTGTAGAAAATACTTTTATTTTCTATTAAGTTTATAATATTTTTATAGTAATATATGTCTATTTCCATCATACTTAAAATTTCAAAAGTATATTCTACACGAACCGCATTGTTTTATGTTACAGGTGAGTCGCTGAATATTTTCCACTCGACCCCCCACGCCACGTAAGTCCGAATTAAATTTGAATTTCAATTTTCAACATAAATTTTATCAACCTCACGTAAACCATCGCACCACCCGTAGCATAAAAATCCAGCCTAGAAAAACCCACGCATCCCCAAAAAACTGCAAGTCCCGCAAGCTCGACCCCCACCGAGCTTCCGTCTAGACTCAGGGACACACGGCCACTCTCGCGTTTGATATTCCGCAGCCGAAAGCTCGCAGAAATTTCGGACGCCGCCGGCGACGGCAAACCGCAGGTGCAGCCTCCTTGCTCTCTTTGCTGCATCCCCGGCCGCGCGTACGCAGCAGGAGAAAAAGCTGGGGGGGCGCGCGGGGCTAATATACGATGCGAGCGCGCCGGCCGCATAAATATTCATAAGCAAGCGGGATTGCCTGCCCCCGTCCGAGATGGATACGTGTGCGGGTACGTGTAATGCGGCTAATATCGGGCGCAGCCGCGTCTTTATAAGGGCGCTTTTTTTTTTTTAAATTTGACGTCGATACGGGGAAAAAGGAGGAGTCGCGGAGCCGATATTGCAGATGGGGAGAGGAGATGGGGGCGAGGGTTTGGTCGAGGCTTGATTTTTCAGTAATTGGATGTATGCGGGATTTTGAGATATTTTATTACGGGGACTTTGAATTAGGGTAATATTGGCGTGTTGGGATATTAATAATGAATTGTTCTATTTGGTTTTAATGCTTTGAAGTAGATAGCATGGATTATTTTGTAAATAGTATGTTAAAGTGTTTATTATTGTTTGTAAGCTGCTTTGTTATTTTATTGTTAGAGAATCATAAATTATTAATCGTTCTTCAATTAGGGGTAGAAAAATTAAAATAATAATAGAAATTGATAATATATTGAAATGCACTTTGTTAATCATGGATGTTTTTCTTTTCATGAAAAAGTCAATTCAATTAAAGTCTCTAAAATTATTTTATATTTAGTATGTATTTATTTTATTATGAAATTTAACTTTATTTATTAACGTAGTTTTGCAGTGCTATACAAAGCGAACAAATATTGATAAAATCGTATAATTATTTTACTGAATAGTAGTAATTGTTTTATTGAAATAAATATTTATTAACTTTCGAAAAATGAACTTATTTTAAAATAAACATTTACTTAAATTTAATTGTAAATAAGCAAACCTTTACAAAAATCATTTTGTTCAAGCACACAAGAACTTAATCAAAAAAGCACCGTACAACCGGAAATCCATCAGGCAAAAGCCGCACAGTCTATTACCTCGCAAGCAACGAGACTCGCGCTCCATCGAGCCACGTCTAACGCAGAAAAATTAGTCATACATCCTGAAACAACCTTCGCCCATTCGCCCTCCGTGAAAACGTAACATACATTCCATTTAAGGCAATTCAGAGCGCGCAAATCTACACAGGCCCCGTAGATAAATCCTCGACGAAATTTATTCTAATGTAGCATTATCAAGTCGTAATACAGGTAGGTGCGAATATTAAGCCTCGGCGATTCGTCCTCCCTGAAATATACAGCGTGTCGTTTATTAAAAGCCCGCCGGCGGCGGCTTCTTTACGCGGCTGGTATTTTTATACCCGGCTGCGCGCGCGATATTGCATTAAGTGGCACGATGAAACGTGAAATGTACTTGTTAATGTGCCGCCTTCTCCGCGCTGCCGGCTGCTTTCACGCTCGCGTGCTTCCATTTTTTCCGGTGGAGTGTGTGGCTTTTGAAGAGGGAGGGATATGCGAGGGGGAGAGAGTCGTTTTGAGAAACATGTGAGAATTGTTGTTTGTTATGGAAAAGTGAAGGAAGTAGAGTTAATCGATCCGTTATGATAACCGAAGAACGAAAAATTATACTTTTAAAAGTTTTCAATTTAAAAACGTTTCCACAAAATTATTAAAAAATCCGCGTCTGACAGGAGCCGTCCAAATCTACTTAAACGCCATTTGTTAAACTTGATAAATTGTGCTGTCTAGATTTTTCTACATTTAAAAGTTTCTATTTATTTCGCGCTGCTGTTTGGTGAAGTCATTAATTTCTGGCCCAACAAAGATATATAACTGGGTAACAAGGCATGACCTCGGCCTGTCAGCAACAAGTACTTTCCTCGGCGTTGACTTCTCATATCCGTTCCTGCATATACTGGTTTTGTTACCTTGTAAAGCAGTGCGCGGCCAACGGGGTGCCTTCCATTCTCCGAGTCGCAGAATTATTACGTTTAACAAAAGTTATTTTGTTGCTAAGATGAGATTAGATTGGACGATCTTGTAACAATGGAATTTATAGTTTTGTATGAACAATGATAAAACGGCATTATCAATGCAGATAAAAAGAAATTGAAAAAAATAACGTTAACAAAAGCTCTTGTTCTCTTTTTTTAAAAATCTCTCGTGCAAAAACAGCCCCAGGAGCAAGCTTTTTCTCTAAAAACAAAAATTGTTTTCCCTCCAAGTAATTTGCAAAGCAGCGGATCCCCGGTAATTTAAAAATCCTCCAGTAACGATTCTCAATCCTTGGCAAACAAACATTTTCATTTTTTACACGCGCAAATAAAAAAAAAGGCTGAAAAGACTCGAAGCAAAAACGAAAAAAAAAGGGAGAAATCGAGGAGAGAAGCCTCGGATATCGAGCTCGCTGGATGAAGCAATTAACGGGAGGCGCGCAGCCTCGCCCCGTTTACTTTCCGGCGGCGTTCATCGCGTCGTGTTTTCTTTCCGGCTGCGCGGAGCCCGCGAACTTTCGCAAACCGAAGTACACGGGCGAACAAACGAAAATGCGATGGGAGCCGAGAGAGAAAGAAAGCCGAGAGGCGGCTTCGCCGTGCCGGGAATATAAACAATGCGTTTTAATTAGAGCCCTTGGCCCGCTCGCCGATGAATGCACAATTGTTACGCTCTTGGAATTCGTGCTCTGCCAGTGAGAGAAAGAGAAAGAGGGGGGGAGGAGGACTGGTAGAGGAGTCGGAGCGACGTTTCCTCGTAGGATTTCCTGCGACAAGGCTGCACCGCTTGCAAGCTCGCTGCCGCGCGCGAGCTTTCTCCCCGGCGCGCGCGCCGTCACGCGTCTACATTATTCACTCTTACGCGCGCAGAGGCTTGCTCTCCTCGCCTTTTTTTCCTCCTTTTAGCGAAAAATCATAAATCATTTTTTTAAAGCTAAATTGCTGGAACGACGATAAAAGCTCGGGGCGATTATGCTCGCGATATTTTATTTAAATACACTTAGAGCGGAGCCTGCAGCGCGCCGTTTATCCCGGGAATTCGTTCTTTTAGAAACTGCGTGACTCGTAGCTTTAAAATTCATATTTCCAAATCTTCCGGGACGTGTCGAAATTTCGAAAAACCCCCGTCACCGAGAGTTTCAAGGCGCTTCCGACGCGCGAAAGCTGTCTTCCCTCCGCCGTGAAAATCTCCGAATTTTTCCACGCTGCAAGCTCTCAGCCCCCGAAAAATTCATCCCACGAATCTCGCGGCGAAAGCTCGGCCGCGATTAAACAACTTTTCGCCGCGGGAGCGTATAATCGAATTCCCGAGCGTGCGGATGAATCCCGCAAATTACATTAAACTCCGGGAGTTTTCGACGACGCGCGATATGCCACCCGTCGCGCGCCGAGCCGCGAATATGAAAGTTTTACGGGGCAATCGTAATAAAACGCGGCGTGGAGCTTTCACGGGAGCGGTCTTGTCTCGCGGCTGTTTCGCCTTTCGTCGGGTTCACGCCCTCTTTTTTTCAGTTTTCGTCAGTGTGACGACAGATTCACGACTGAATTAACGCGTTTCGGTTGACAAGTGATAAAATCATCGTTATATCGACGGGAGTAAATAAACATTTATTCAAATCGAGAAATTCAAATGAGGCGTATTTAAAAATTGTATAACGCGAAAAAGAATAAAGCGAAGCCCGCTGAAAAGTATCATTTACCTTTCAAAATAAGCTGCAGTATTCCGAAGCAGCGTATCCACTTTAATAATGCATGCGCTCTCAGCGCTCGCCCCGGCTCTCTGCAAGTGGAATTCGAAGAAACTGTAAAATATAAACTAACGGCTTCGCGAGCGGCTCTTATATAATAGCCAAAGCGAGGACCTATAAAAACTGTACGTACTTTTCGCGAGTGGCAATAATCGTGGTATCGAACTACCTCCTCCCCCTGTCATCCCTATATCGATTTTCCATTTCGAATGCGCCAAAGAGCTATCAGAGCCGCGTGCAGAGACGAAAAATTCGCGCGTCTTACAAATCGATGACGAAGTCGCGTATTTAGATATGATTTTTCGATTCGCGATCGGAGGATAAGGCGCGCTCTCGGGTTTTTTAATAAAATTCAAGGGCTCTCGGGGAACGAGCTTTCTTTATTTTAATACTTAAAAGTCGTTTTCGTTTCAGCGGGCCGGGCTTATTTGGACGAGTAAGGTGAAATCGTTGAAACTTTTAACGCTCGAGTATTGGAAATGGGTAAAAATACAGGCGCACGGCGACTCGAATTCGGGCACGTTTTCTGTCCTCCCTTTTCCGCCTGTCGATACTTCTATTTTTCTTTTGCTTCGCGAAATCGCTTTATATAGAAATAGAAAAACTGGCTAAATCGTGTAAAAAATTGAGTATTAAAGCGCCGTGGAGCTGTATTTGTACCGTATATATGGCTCAATCAGTTTTCCCGATTTAAAAAAGGAAAATAGAAATTTAAAAACTTCTCAATATCAAAAGTTTGAAGAGAAGCATTAAATATTAAATAGATGTCGAAGATCATACCTATACACCGAAGAACCTCTATGCAGAAATTCCTAATTCATGCAAGAATACCGGCACCCAATTTCGGCCTAAACACGGCAAGTTTAGCTCGCGCCAGCCGCAAAAACTTGCCTCTCCCCGGAAATCTTCGGTACATCGCGTTTCAACCCTCATATCGGCCGGATAACAAGGTGACGTTGTTTGATAAGCAATTTCCCCAAGTCCGCGGCCTCATTCTTCCCTCTACTCCATCGACTCTCTCCTCCAAAGTTTACTTATTAGCAACGAACTCCAAGCTCTCGCGTTTTACATCGAAATTGTGTATGCGCGCGATCGAAGCGGCAGATTCCAAAGTGTGCACAGTGCGTGTATATCCCCGCCTCTCTCTCTTTCGGTCCGCGCAAAATAAGAGAAGCGCCCCGCGGGCGTACTCCCAGTTAATTAACGAAATCCACATGGGACCGCGCCACTGTCCAGACGCTTCCCTCTGTCACCTCTCTCTCTTCCTCCCCGATATAGCCCCGGCCATTCTCGTGTACAAGGAGAGAGCGCGTACGTAAATAACGTCACGGCGCGCAGAGCGAAACGAAAGCGCTCTACTGTGCGCGCAGGATGAAAGGCTATCTCTAGAGAAAGGATGCCTCTGTGCGCGCTTTTCGGGGGGTGGGAGTAGGGAGCCTTTCCCGTAGACTTTGTTTTCGAGATAAACAGAGGCCTTTAATGGATAATTTCGGCAGAGTTGCGAGCGCTCTTTCTCGTTAAAGAAGCCGATTGCGGTAGGATCGCCGGAGTTTGCGGCGCCGGGCTGTTTGCGGGGATTGGCCATTCTCTCAGAGGAGCTGTTTGCTTTTTCGGGGCTGAAGGCCCTCGAGAAGGAGACGTCAGCTTTGATTTGTTTCTTTTATTGCGGATCGTATTTCGATGGATAATCGACGCGGTATATTAAAGCTTCGGTGATTATTATTTCACGCTCGCGTTAAGCAGCGCATTAATGATTGTTTACGAGTCTTATACGCGCGGAATTGAGAGCGGGCTAATTTTCAACGGGCTTGTTAATGGCACTTGCAGCCTGTTAAATTACGCCGTTCTGCAACTGATGCGTCCCCTACTCCGGCCTCTTTGATTTTATGGACTCTGATTCATCGGACGCGTGTATATACGGGGCTATTTCGGTTTTATCTATTATAATAATATGCGCGCGTAAAACGTCGATTACAGCGATGCTGCATCGACGGCTCGATAACGTCCGCCTTGTCGTAAAAATTACTTAGTGTTTTAAAGTTTAATCGACTCCGGTCATAATTTCCCAGCTGAGTACATCGATAAAGCGCCGAGTGCTTAATTCTGATTAGTCGCTTTAAATTAACCCGTTTCCGAGCGTCTCGCTGCTGCGTGCCGTCATTTAATGATCATTGATTGCAGTTCCCGAAAGTTTCAATCCCTTTAGTAATGTAACGAGCGAAATCAGTTAAAATTCAGTGGATCAACGCTTTATTAGTACACAATTTACAGAGCATCTGTACTTAAATACTCCAACATTAAAAAACAACGACAGTATCATGAAATTTCAACACCAAGATACACCTTTCCAAAAAAATCCTCAAGACGCCTTAGTGCAATCTCACCCCTATCCTCTCCTAAATAATTCCCCAGCCTCGGCTGCATTCCAAGCGCTCACCCTCACCCTCTCAAAATCCATAATGCAGTCCCGAAAAATACGTTTAATCAGGGGAATTACGCGCCTCCTTTTTGCCTTTCTCTCGCGAGAGGCGCACTAACAGGTGCCCCAGCGCGATAACTTATTCAGCAGGCCGCCGAAAGACTAAATCCCCCGAGCCGGCCAGCCGAGCGGCGAGTTCTCCTTTCGCGCGACACCGAAGACACAGTCGAAAAGGTGTTTGACTCGATGGAGTGTCGGTTAAGCTCTTTCTTCTCTCTGCGAGTGCCGCGAGGGGAAGCAAGAGAAAGGAGAAAGTCGAGTGGCAGGAGCCTGGGAAAAGAGTAGGCCGCGCGCTCTAGGTGTATAACGAAAAGACACTTCAACTAAGACCGGGGGCCGGCACTTCTCCCTCTCTGAAAAGCTCGGGCTTTTTCTCTCTTTTGGGTATAAAGCAGAGGGCGCGTGTGCTTTCGTGTATTATCAAACGTTAATTAGGCTCGTTATGAGTCAGTGGCTGGGGAGATTGTCGGATTTTTGCCTGCATTATGAAAGGTGCGGTGAGCGGGAGAGGTGAGATGAAATTAAAGTTGAATCGTACAAGTCATCGCTGTCTCGGCTTTTCGGTGCAAAATACTTAATTCACGAGGCTCTCCGCAATACTTCCGGGGGTAAAAAATTTAATTCTACAACGAAATAGCGCTCGCAGCAATTTGCGAGAATAAAAATAAACGAACGGTGCGCTCGCGCTAATGCAGCGCGTGAGCACTTGGACACGTCCTCCCTTCATAAAACGTCATCCCTCGCCGGCAAGACGGTCACGATTCGCGCTTCTAATGGACTCTTCACGCCCCTAATATCGGCGAAGCATAGCGCGGATAAAATAAACAGAAAGCCCGGGACGCGGAAAGAACGAGAGACACAAAAGGGAGGAGGAGGAGGAGGAAGGGTTGGGGAGAGGGTTGGATGGATGGCGACGGACAGGAGGATGGACGGGCGGACAGATGGAATGGAGAGTTGTGTGCGCTCGCGCGCGCGCCGCAGCAACTACTGTCTGGAAGATGGACGCCGTTCAATTATACCGACGCGCTCGCGCGTACGCGCGCGAATCCAAAATAAAAGGAACGAGAGGGAGGGAGAGGGGGAAAAATAGCGAGTCCGTCGTGCCGGATTTTCCGCTCTGCGTGGCTTCTGCGTTGCTGAGTTGCGTATAGGTGGAGTCTGGCTGGTTGTTAATAAAATGTTGGAGTCTTTTAGGATTGAAATTTGGTTGATTACTGTTAAATTAGGAATGTTCATTCATAGTTCAGTTCGGGGGAGGTTGAGGGGTAATGTTAGGTCTAGCTGTCAATATATGTATCATATTGAAGTGACATAAGAATTTAAAGTAATTACGAAAATGCATGGCCGACCCTGGATTGATATAAAAAGCTTAAAGTGAATAAAACAAAATATTTGCTCATTTTTTATATCTATTTGCAAAATAATTTCATGTAAGTTAATCTTATTCGTTGGAAGCATTAATCTCAAGAAAAAAAAATGGAATTAATTAAAAAAAGAAGGCTCAATTATATTTTTTTTATTTTAGTAGCAGGATTACTAATCTGTATTGGAAAACATAAAAAAACATGGTTATTAGAATAAAATTGTATTTTATAATAAATTAAGAATAAAAATAAAGAGAGTGATTAATGAAATCCACTCATCTTACTATTATTATAAGATTTTGTTCAATAAAATTTATTAAATAAAATAAAAATAATTAAATTAAAAAACATACATTCATGTTTTAATGAATCAGATTATATAGTAAAAACTTTATACATATCTATAGAAAGACATTTGATCGAATTAGATATTTAATTCGATTAGTTACGAGTTCACATGCTCATTTGGATTAAAATTGTTTCAATTTCAGTTACGACTGAAATTACCTAATTAGTTTACTGTTGCATTTTAGTATTAAGAATGACATATAATAATTTTTTAAATCTTGTCTATATTACAATTTTTAACTAAAATACTGAGCTTATAATCACGATTTGGATAAAACGTAATAAAGGAGAGAATAAAAAGTGAAAAGTTTTAAGAAAAATCATTTTTATTTTTTAAAATACTCTAGTAAAATTTCAGATTACGCTGGGTATTTCTAATTCTGATTTTGTAATATTATAAATTAAAAATGTGTTGGTAGCATGTGAAGTATTTTCAAAATATTACTAATTCAGTTCCGTAAATTGAAATTTGATGAAATTCTAATATAGAATACTGGATGAATTATTACCAATATTATTCAAATATTCGTACCATGCTAATAATACTACTAACATTATTACAAATATATATTTCCACAAATTTGATTTTTCCAAAGCCACTATCAATGCAAAATAACCGATTTTCTTGCTGCAAATATTCCATCTCATCGTAATAAATAGCGGAATCTGAGGAAAATAGAAAGTGTAAGGCAAGAGCAGGAAGATAGCGAAAGGCGCGTTAATAAAGGCATAATCGCAAAATTTAATTATCTCGAAAGCCCGCGCATCGATTCGAATATTTAATGAAGAAATTAGAGGTAGGACTCAAGCGCGCATGCGCGCCGAAAACATAATCAAATCTCGTTGAGAGCGAGAGAAATGGAGATAGAAGCGCGCGCCCTGCCGGTGCAAAGTTACTAATTGCTTAATTTCCCTCGACCTCGCGCAACACCAGCAGCATCTTCGCTCCTGCAACGCGTCTTATTCACTTCGGCTTTCAACGCATTCGAATGCAACATCTATCTGGGTTTAGTTCATATGTTTTTCTTTCAATTTTATTCGTTTCAATCAATCGATTTTTTCTGAAAAATCATAAGCCTTGCAGTCTCCTACCACTAGACTGACCAATTTTTGCATTTCGATTTCTATTTTGAAGAAATATCTAGTCGTTACATGGCTGTTGTACATTGTTGTTAAAGTAACAATGTGACAGTGAAATATTTTTTTTTATACTGAAAATTGAATAAAAAAAAATTGTTTTCTGTAGCTAACAACAATTTTTTGATAACCTTTGAAAAAAGTTTAAAAACTAAAATCCATCATGTACACAAAAAAAACGTGTTAAATTTTACTTATATAAATAACGAGTGAAGCCAAAACCACAAGTCGCAAAAACACCTCGACGTTTCTCCTCCACTTCTCCATTTCTCCTCTTTTTAGGCTTTTTCAGTCTTCCGCACCCTCTTCGAGCGGATATACGCGAAGCTCTCTCAGCCTCGCCTGTCCTCATAATCTCTCCCCGGCTCCCTCCTCGGTAATTAGCAGATGTCTTGAGATTGCCCTTTTCCACACTTGTGCGCGTCACAGTCGTCGCCACTTTTATCCCGCCCGCGCGCGAGGAGCTCAGTATAATAAAAAAGAATCGCACTCGACTGCGTCACACCGCCGCTGTCACGTCGTCGTTATTTTTTTTTTCGCTCGTTCTTTTTTTCTTTTTCCTAGCACATGTCGAATTCGCGAATCAAATTTCGCCTCTCTTGACATCGACGAGTATAAATATAAGTGGATTTCGACTGCGTTGCGAGCGCGAAAAAAAAACATGTATCTTCGAGTCCTTTGAGACTTCAGTGAAAAATTCCGCAGTGCTGCCTCGACGTTTTGCGTGGTGATGTGCCAGCGCGTGTAAAAAAAATATATTCATTGCTTTGCACGTTTGCGAGTAATACGTTGCAACATTTTTTTTGCTCTATCCTTTTTACAGTTTTAGTTTGAAGTGCTGTTTTCTGAAAATTAATTTACCGTTTAAAACTCTTAGAGTAGCTTATTACAAGTTTTTAGAATTGTTTCAAAAAGGTGGCGGCGAAGTTTTAAATAAGCTAGTAACGAACAGACATATCTTTACATTGTTAATTGCGTTACGCTAATTGCCACATAAACTCCGACTTAATAATCTTCGGTGCGATCTCTGAAATTGCACTTGCTACAAAGTGCTGCGTAAAAAAAAATTAAAAATCTTTTTCAAAACTGCGGTTTTCATAAACCCAAGCGCGGCACTTGCTGTTAATTTATTCTACAAAAGAATACAAATTAACAGTCTTACTAATTGTAAGAATGATTAAACGAGTAAAGTCACTGCCAGATATACCTGCTGTGTTAATAAGGCAGCCACGTTACACAAAACAACGCCAAGTAAATTTGCAACGTAATTACATGGATGCTTGTCGCAGATTGCAAACAGCGTCGCTCAACAATCGCATTGACTTTCTCTCGAATTGTTGAAGTTAATGGTAGTTTTCCCCGAATAAACTACGTAGCTCGCGCTTCTCCGCCATTCAGTTGTAAATGTGAAGTATATCCTGAATAATAGCTTCATCAGTATACGTCCGCTGAAGTTCGCGCGTGCGATCATTGTAAATTTGTACTATCGAGTTCGATACGCCTGGAACTTGACGCGCCAGACGCCGGAGTCGATTTAGAACTCAGACTCAACAATACGCGAAAATCAATATATGTGTAACAGCGGTGAGCTCTAGAGCTAAGGATTTTACTTATAAAATGCGTAACGGATTAGGTCCAGTGAACTAGGTACTGTTGTCTCAAAAAGTATTGGAGCGATAAACTAAACATTTCGCTCAGCATGTAAACGAAAAGTTACAAACATTAAACACTCTCACACCGACTTCATCATCCAAATAAAAATGAAGCTCACCACCCCATCCATCCACCACACACTTCAGAGAACCAAGCGTCGTTCATAATCAGAAGCAGTCAGCCTCCCAAAGCAGCTCGTCGGACTACAGTTCAGCCTGGCGGCCCTCTCTGCAAAGTGGCCCTTTTTATCTCGCAGCCAGTGGGCGAAGGCCTCCTGCTGCAGCGGCAGCTCCTAATGCGATTAGCGCTGCAGGGGAGAGAAGAAAGGCGCGCAGGAAGGGGCGCAGAATGAAGTGCGAGGGAGGGAGGAAGCGACGTGAGTAAAGACGAGCGCCCGACGACGACACGGCCGAGGACAAAAAGAGGAGGGAGAGAAGCTATGTGTGAGCGGAATGAAAAAATCGGGAGAATTAGGGAGGGCAGGAGGGTGAGGAGTTTTGCGGGTGGGGATGCTGACGGAGGTTTTCGATTGTGGTGATGTTGGGTGTGAGGTGGTAATAGGGAAAAATTGAGTTTTTTGGAGTAACTAGTTTTGGAAGTGGGGAATAATGTTTTTAGTGTAATACGTGACTTTATAATAATGTTGAGCTGTGTTCTAGATTTTTCGTAAAAGGAGTTTCTAAAAAGAAAAGAGAATTCAAAAATAAAAGCTTTTGTTTGTATTTTATAAAATCAAAAAATATTGATCGGCTCTAAAGTCAATGTTAGCTCAAAGATGAGCAACGGAAGTCCATTAACAAATCGTAAAAATCTTTTGTTTCGAATTCTGATCAAATTTCCTGCACTTTTATTACTCATCTTTGAACTAATTCTGTGTCAGATGGATATTTCTGAACTCTCAAAAAATTGACTTTATCGATATTTTATTTACTTCCACGACTTCATTTTTTACTTTTACATATTAAATATAACTTAATCAAATTGTTAAAGATTTGAATTATTGAAAAATACAAATATATTTACAATTTTAGAAGAAAGAACAAACGAGCTATTTTCAGAATACGAGAAAATTTAAATTTTCATCATAATTCACGTATTTTTACAACTTAAATCCCGGCTTATTCGCTAAAGATAGTTAATACAGGTCTTTGTTTTATTCAATAGGTATTTTGACTTGGTATAGTAGAGCGATGTTAGCAGTGCTCGCGCACGTGCGACTGTATGAATAATGCCGCTGTGTTCCTAATTCCTATACGTACGTACATCTCCAGTGTTCGCCGTCGAACTGAGCGCGCCTAATTACTAGTCAAATAGCGCGCAGGCGCGCGTTCGTGCGCATTTGGACCTAAAGGATATGTACACACGTATAACAAATCACGCCATTCAATAGATTTGTAAACCTTGTAATAGTAACAAATATCAAATGATTATCAGTGTGATATCTTTATACACAAAATATAAACTTTTTATTTTTTTAAAATAATGAAATTGTTATTAATATTATTTATTTTCGTCTAAGAAGTAGATAATGATTTATTTACAACAAAACAAACTTGTACTTTATGAAGTTTACAGGAGTTGTACTTAATTATCTATGCTTTAGTCAAAGTTCCCAGAAGGAGATAATTGAATTCATTAGTAAAGAGTTTGTATATAACAATGAATAGTTTAGTTAAATTTAAATCATATTATAACAAAAGCGAAAGTTGGCATAAAATTCCGCATTATTAGTCCCATTTACAACATTCTTATTTGAATTTGTACTGACAAATGTTATTTGATTTATCTTCATGATTTTTCAATCATTAAATTATATTAAAATTGTTAACTGAATTATTAGTCAGCAAATTCCGTAGTGAAATTTTCAAACTTTTTAAGATTTTTGATCCATAAATGAAAAATGTCTTTGTAACGAAGATAGTTTACATTGGATTTAAAAAACGCAATTTTTAATTCATGTAAAAATGTCATATATTTTAGAAATTAAAATCTCTTTAAACTTTTAAGTATGAAACAGAGATTTGTGAATCAATTTGGTTTAATTTCTTAAACCTCTTCTTAAGCACATAATTAAATTAAGATTGGATAAGTATTTAGAGAGTTATTACAAAAAAACTTAAATACATTTTTTAAAACCTATAAAATCTCGAAGTTCTATAAGTTATCAATATAACACGAGAATCCAAAAGATAAAACCAACTAACATAAACCAATCCAAACACTTTCCTCCACGAAAGAAACCAAAAAAAAACCCCATAAAATTTTTCAGCCAAGCTTTACTCCTCCTCATGAAAGCGAAACAAAAACGCCCGGAACATCCTCGACTTTCTTTATCACATCTCCAGCCGCAAAAAAGAAGGGCAACTCGCAGCTTATCTTCTGGGACATTCGCGTTTACGCGCGCCCCCGATTGGCCGTCCTCTCCTCCTAGTACACGCGTATTATCCAGGAGAAAAAGCGGCCAGCGCGTAGAGGAATTACGAGGCGACTGCGTCCCGGTTCCTTCTCTGCTGCGGGGGCAATATTAGTCGTACGTTTTGTCCGCGCGCGCTTTTTAAGCGTCGATACGTGACTCGAAGCCGCAAGCGCTGGAGCCGGGCAAAAATTCATTGTCAAAGTGGCTGGGGCTCGAGGTGCGCGCGTGTGAGTTTATCGCAGATGGCCTGGATGATAAATGTTGTTTAGGGAGGTATGAACATTAACGTTTTGCGTGTATTAAACGAAAGTTACGTTTATGCGAGAGTCGTGAGTTAATGGATACTCTAGTACTGGATAAAATTTCAGGCTTTTAAATAGAATGCGAGTCGTCTGTTAAACAAGTCGATCCGCTAAAAGTGAGCCAGTGTTATCAAGTAATTTTTCAGCCAACGTCACTGACTGATTGCCCTAGCTCCCGTTGTAAAAGATAAATTAAGCGTCGTGCTTCGTAATCACATGTAAATATTTGTGTACCCGAGGAGCTCGAATAAAAGGGGAGCCTCTCGAAACGAAAAAGAAGAAGGCAAAGAAGCAGCAGCCGCATCCCTTGTTGATAAATCGAGCATAAATAAAGCTGCGCATCTCGCAGGGCGCTTATTTCACAAAGGCAAATGAAGGACTAGCTCGACGCACGCCGCTAGCTCGCAGGCAAGAAAGAAAGCAAGAGAGAGAGAAAGAAAGAAGGAAAACGAAGAAGCAGTGCCGCGCAACCTCGACGTCGGCAACAACGACTCTCAAGTTTCAGGATTCCGGTTTCATCGCCGAGGCTCTCTCTTTCTCTGTATTTTATTTCGCAATTTATTTTTCCGAGCCCGCACTCCTGAGCTTACGCGCGAGAGCAGGACAGGGGAGAGACGTAATACATATTACATTTCTCCGTGGCAACGGAGAAGCCGTGCGGAGAGCGGCTGCCGTCTTGTTTATATAGCGGGCGCGCAGGCTAGCACCGCAGAGAGCGCGAAAACTCGATGTATAAAAGGCGGACTTCTTAGTTTCTCGGCGCGTCCGGCGGAAACGAGTTTTCGAATAAAAGGGGCAGAGGGCAGGCAGAGCCGAGAAATTCCACAGGTTGTTCACGCCAAAGAGAGCGAGAGAGAGAGATCGACTCTCTCTCTCTCTCGCTCTATATACTTCGCTTCTTAACTTTCGCGACTCTCCTTTTTTTTCCATCGACGCGCCACGCGAGCGCGCGCGACTTCAAACGTGATTCCTAGCCGGCGCGTTCTTTCTTATTTTTCTCCCGATCCTTCTCGTTTGTCCTCTTCTTCTGCTTCGCCTTCTACTTCTTCTTCCTTTTCGTTTCGTCGTGCTTTCGCTCTTTGACAACGCCGTATTTTTCAGGACCAACTTTTTCTCCCGGCTCTTCTTTTTAAAGTTCGTGTGTAGTTTATTATCCGATTAAAAGGAGAATAGGGCAATGATGAGAGAGGCGTTTGAGGAACCAGCTGTAATATTATGTAAGGAAAAATATTTATTGATGTGTACTGATATGTACTAACTACTTCTTTAATAATAGCATCCCCAGCAAATATAATCACGTGATAAATCATGTGATAATCACGTGACATTATGAAACAAAAACTCATGTTCTAAAATTGATTAAAAAATTGTTTTAAATACTTATAAAACTTTTTTGAAATTTTATTATTTATAACGTGATTTATGGCGTAGCTTGTTTTTTTACGTGATTCTCAAGTGATTCTTATGTGATTTTTAAAAAATAATTTATAATAAATCAAAACAATACTTTAGTCAATTTTAGAACATGATTTATTGTTTCATAATATCATGTGATTTGTTACATGTTTTTTTTTGCTAGGAATGTCTTTGAATTAGCACTTTTTTATATTCATATACTTTATAGTTAAAGTTTTACGCAAGAAAAATCCATCTTAACCACATCTTTCATTTAAGTACGTTTACTTTATTCTCTTTGAAAAGTACATACGTTTCGCGCAGCGCAATTTGCATACGACATAAATATTAGAACCCGCCGCTCAGTAATTCCCGTCACACCTTCCACATTATTTTTTCAACATTTTATTTATCCCAAAGAGACATAACGCTCACAAAATTACACAGCAAGCAGCTTTATCACCAGCAAACCACCTCCAGCGATCCTCGCAACAACAAATTCAGCTTCCCAACATTTCCACCCCTTAGTTCCACCACAGCAGAACAAAACTATACCACGTCGCAAGCCCAGGAGCAAAAAGCTGCCCTCTCAAGCGCTCATTCAAGCCAGCCCGAGCTCGAGTCGCTTACGAGGCGCCGACGAGCTCGTCGTCGAGTCGTCGGGATGCCTGACGGCTCGCGTTTACTGGCGTTGGCCGGCAGTTTGCATTCCGCCCTTTAAATACTCCAGTGCTGCGCGCAGCCTGGAAAACAGAGCGCGGCAATCGGCCGCGCGCGCGCGCGGGAAAATTCGCTCGTTCGGGCGAGTCGTCGTTAGCGGCGGGGCCCCATTGTCTCGGCGAGTTTATGCGTGCGCGCGCGCCTCGTAGCCAGAAGGATGCGACGAGTCGAGGCGTAATGCCGAGGGAGCTGTTTGTGCTGTCTTTTTAGCGTTTATTTAGGGTGTAATCTGATGTGAATTTGTAAGGGAGATGGATGATTGTGTTGGGGAGCTTTGTTCTTTTGTGTAATCAGATGGTGATAATGGTTGTATGTTTACGGATCTGTCTATCTTCGCATCGATCTGTATATCTGATTAAAATTGAAAATGGTAGTTGCGAGTAGATACAGGCCGAGAATAGTCAGACATGCCATTTAACACTTACATATTACTTTTATCAAACATTTTTAGACCTATATCTAATTTGCTTAACTTTAATTTTGACTGTGAGTCAGATCCTATAATTAAAACGAAACTAGAACTTAACGAAATTTGAATGACTAGTCCCAACAAATTAACATTCTATCCTCCTTTCCTCTCCATTCCCACAATTTTCGACAGTTTATCCAAGCTCGGTTACTAAACGAAAAGCCGAGCAAAACAAAGCAACCCGAAGCAAAAACGCGCCAAAGAAAAAGAAGCATCGTAATCTAATAAGTCTTTTTATCCAGCCACCTCGCGGCCATAACGGCTCTGTCTCGCATAAACGGCGCGCAATTTTCCTAAAACAAACGTTCCAGCTTCGCGCGAGAGCGGATAAAAGAAAGCTTATAACGCGCGCGGTAATAAGTCCCGCTTTCACGATCCACCATCCCACACACAGACGCGACGCACACACTTTTTTCTCCTCCTCTCCTCGACGCGAGAAATAAAGCGCTACACGCGTCCGATAATAACTCGGCGCTTTATACCCCCGGCCCAATCCCGCTCGCATTGTCATGCTAAGGTACGAGTAGGTAGGTGCTCGCGAGGAGATATGACGAGCGCGCACGCAGCTTTGTGCGAGAACGAGCCGCCCGAGGGAGCCGGCTCATAATCCGAGCGTAGAGCCTGTGTATTGCAGCCTTGCTCTCTCGCTAGAGCCTCGTTCAACCTACATTCCTGCGTGTAAGAGAGCAGGAATAAAGGGCGCACCGCTGACCTTTTTGCTGGAGAGCGAGGGAGTTTTTGAGGGGCCGAGGGAGCTGATGAGATTCTTGCGCCGAGGCTCATTGTTCTATTGGATTGCGGCTGAGCCGGCTAGCAGGGATTAATGGGCTGGATTTGTTGCTGAGGGGATTGTTTTTGTCGGGTGGGTTTGAAGACACGCGTAAATTGCTGGTTTGCTGGTCTTGGGTGGGTTTTTTAAGTGGCTTGGAGATTGATAAAAATATGGTATTATAGATGGATGTTATATGCTGGGTGCGAATTACGCATTTATGGGTAAGATAAATAATGTTATGCTGCAGGGCTGAAGCGAATTTGATAGTAGATATTTTAAATTTGACTAGACAACAGAAAATTTAACCGCATTATAATATTAAAGGATGAATATTCATTGTAATATAGATCACATTAATAAATCGATATTCATAAATGCAGCCAACTAGCGCGTGCGCGAAATGAACTTGTATCGCGTGACTAATTAATTATTCATTTAGCGGGGCGGCGACTTAAAACGATAAAAATCCCCGGATAATAATTTATTAGTTTTAATATTCGCCTCGATTATGACATAATAATAAGCTTGTCCAGTCATAAATTATACGCGCGCCTATAAAGAACCTCACGTCCCCTTGTTTATAACAACCGTCAATTAATCATCCCAACTCCCGTAAATTTCAACCATACACAAACCAGTAAATATTTTCCAAAGCAAAGAATGCACCTACGAAGACAAACGAGAAAACGAACCACGAATTACGCCGCGAGGATGAAGTAATAAAAAAACCAGCCCATGTAAATTCTTGACTCGGCGAGGAAAATCGTAAACCAATATCCCGCAAAGCCATGGAAGTGCTCGGGGCGCATTTAATTTTCCATTCATCGATATGCGCCGGACCGCGCACGTATATGCATCGCCGAGCCGCTCGGCCCCCTCGAACGTATACAAATGACACAGCGGACGCTCGCGTCTTTGTGCTGGAAAAGATTGACCCCGTTCCGATGAACGACACTCGCGTGATCTGGGCCGACGTCGTCGAGGAGTTCAGCCGTGCTGGCTCGGTCTTTTCTAGGGCTCGAAATTAATCCGGGTTTTCCTTTGTTTCTGATAAAAAAAAGAGGCTGCTCTTTTCGTTAATTATAGCTTGGGAAGTTTCGCTTACTACGGAGGAAATATTTTTTCGAGAGAATAAATATTTTCGACCCCGCTTCCAATAACAAGCTTCGCGTCGCTCGCAAAAAAAAACTATTTCCAAACATTCCGGTCACCGGTTACTCTAAATTAAAAAGAAAAATACAAGCGACGCGACGCACGCGTTATTAAACTGTCGCGCTCGAAGGGCGATGAAAATTCGTCGTTATCGCCGGGCTCGTTCGGCCGTTTTACAACGATTGCAGAGAGCATCGGAATGCGTCCCCGGATGCTCTTTCTTTCGCGAGAATTGGCCCAGTTTTATTAACGTTAATCTCGCGCTCTCTCGCGTTATCGCCATTATCGTAAACACGTGCCTCGCAAAAGGCCGTTACACGCGCCCGGGCTGGGGTATTACGGCTTATTAAATCCTGGACCTTTTCCTCCCTCGGGTGCACGCGTGAGCTTCCTCTTTGCTTGGAGGGCTCTTTTGAGCTTTGCGGCCGGGAGGCTGTCTTTGTTGCCGAGTTTTGGTCTTATTCGATTATGAAGGATAAGTGGGTGGTTGATGTGGTTGGGGTGTATTGTTTTTTCGTATTGTACTCTTTATGTTTTACTATTTGTTCATGCTTGGTTTATTTAGAAATGATCTCTATGAACTGCAGTTATGATAAGTAGAATTATAATATACTAGTGGTTTTTGTGGAAAACTGCAAGAGTACTGGAAATTGATTTTTAATACTGATTTATACTTAAAAGTGGAGTTACACGTTACAACTGCTATAATGTAAAAAGTTTCTTTAAATAAATTTATTATAGATTTTTATAATTTTTATAATTGTCACTTTAGACTGTTTTACAATATTGTAATAAAAAGTTAATTTTTCATACGTGAATGTCATAATAAATTAAAGCAATTAAAATTGTGAAATTGATTTGTTATTTTTATTTAGTTATATTTTATACATTGCAGGTAACTCATTTCTCAGTGTAGATTGAATAAAATACGCGAAATACAAGAGTAAAGTGCATAAATTATTTATTTGGATTGTCGAGCTCATATTTGAATAGCAGCCGAATAAATCATGAAAATCCGGGAAATTTTAAGCGTGATGCATAACCTGATTAATACAAAATCATTAATCAGCAGGCGTTTTAAATTGTACTATAAATCACAGGAGTCAAGAGTCCATTTTGATAATTCACCTGCTGTAATTAACAAACGCATCTAACTTCGCATTATTTACTGTCTTTGTGTCGACATTTTCCTGAAATACCTTATCCAAACAAAAAAAATCCGTAAAACAAAGAGAAGCTCGACGACAGCTTCGTCGATATCACAACAATAAATAAAATACTTGACACTGTCTACAGAGTAGCTTCATCGAAGAAAACAACAAAAAAAAGACAGAAAACCACCACGAGTAAAAAATTATACACATATGGGGGTAGCGACGCGAAAATCTTCATTATGCAGGAACAAATTGAAACGCATGTTTACCGAGCGCTCGCTTGCGTTTACCCAAACACGCACACTCACACACACACCCCGTAAAAGCTCGTCGCTTTCTCTTTCGGCTTTTATTTTTTACCCAACTTTTGCGTGCGCTCGCCCGCACGCGTAATTTTACGGCGATTATCCATAAATCCCTGCGCGCGCTGACGGGCGTTAATTACGGGCGGACTTTAATTTCGGCGCATACGCGCGGCGATTAGAATAAAAGCGTGCAGCGAGCGAAACACCAGTCATGCGCGAACCCGACGAATTTTATCGCGAGTAACTTTATACTCGTGAAAACAAGGGAGATGGATAGATAGATGCGAAGGAAGCACTGGCTGCGTTGATATAGCTTCGTTTCGGGGTCATTGTATTGTTCGTCGGCCGGCTGTAAAATTAAAAGCATTCGAAAGTTTGTTTAATTAAAAGATAATGAGCTGTTGCGCCTGCCGCTGTTCTCTCCGCTCGCTTTTTTCCTTCGCTTTCTTCGGCGGGAATGGTTTTGCCGGGGGGGTCTTGTAAAGAGTTTGAGGAAAATTATTAATGGCCCTTCGCTATTGCGATCGAATGTTGACAGGCCCGTGATTACGGGATTAAACGTTTTAAGTGCGCGCATTGTTGATGATTGATTAAAATCGGTCCTTTGTACTTTTCAGAAATTAACGAGCTGCGCGTTGCTTAATTTTATGTTAATATTAAAAGCAGCGCAGTCGACTTGGAATTTAAAAAGTTTTAACGAAATTTCGTACGAGTGATTCTTCTTTGCTCCGAAAAAAGTCCAAAGTCGCGAGAATGGAGTACTTCTTAAACTTTCCAGTCGGCTGCAAGGACGCTGTTTGTACAAAAAAGGAGAGGAAAGAAAGAATGAAAAAGGGTGGGTAATTTTTCGTTATGAAAAGTTTGCCGCGATATTCCGCCGGCACCGTGAATGCTAAGCGCGCCACGCAGTTCCCAAAACATCTGGACACACACACTTTCCTCAGGAGTACACTTTATTCAGGAGTAATGGAATTTAAGTAGTAACGGCGCTGTTTAGGCGGACTTTCCTGCCAACTGCAAGATTTTTTTTGGTCGCGTTAATAAGAGCGTTTTTAAGATAAATAGATTTTTTCGTAAAGTTTCAAAATAAAAAATCCCTTTTTTAATCTATAAATTTACCGTGCAGCCAAGAACAACACCGCAGCACGTTCGCTAAAAACTTTAGATACCGCAGATACTCACTTTAATAAAAGTTGCTCGCCTCGGAATCAGCACGTAGATACACGCGGATAAACCAGCTCGCGAGGAATAAATACTCTTTTCTCTTTGACTTCTTTCCCGTCTTCACTGACTTTTCTCGGGCTGCTACTACTGCCTTTACCTGCCGTTGGGGCGCGGAAAATTTATCGTCCTGCGAAAGTGAGAACGTGCCGGGTCGACGCCGGTGAGATTCATATAAAGCGACGAGCGAGAGCCAGACGGAGAGGGAAGATGCAAAAAACTGGTCGAGGACTGTGACGCAGTCGCGCGTTAGAACTAAGGTAGTAATAAGTCAGCAGACTTCATTTTTAACGCGAGATGAGGTGTGTGCATAATCGTGATTAAAACGTGGAATTCTCATCGAACGATCTCATTTGAATGCAGCGAAAATTTTCTTAATAAAAGATTATAAAATAAGCAAGATAAATTACCGAAAGTATAGCGCGAAAAGCACGCGACTGTAGATTTAAAACGAGATTGTAGCGCGCAAAGCTGAAAGCGCGAGATAATACCGGCCAAACCGCGCAAAAATTTAGCAGGCCGAAAAGCCGTCGCTTCGAAAATATAAATTTCCGAGTGCCCTTTTTAGCTGATCTCTGCGTCTGCTATGCGCGTCTTGATAGCAGCGGCATCGCGCTGCTAAGAAGATTATGCGGGGCGATAAAAGTGAAACATTTCGGTCACAGAAAAAGCTTAATTCGGCGCGGTTATTAAAATTCGCGCGCCTGCGCCGCGCCCGAGTAAATCTTGTGTTTTTTAAACGGGAGCGCGCGCGGGGGGCTATTAAATTTCTCCTAATATTGCCGGAAATTGCGCGTATAAAACATCTTAATTGGTTTTTGGACAAAGTTTTTAATGCCGTGAGTTATGAAAAATTTATTCATTTTACATACTCATTTTGCATTATGATTATACACTGTTTGAAATTCATTGCGCTCTCCGTTCGCGGTAAATGTCGTAAATGAATATTTCTCCCTAACGAAAGTAATTACCGCGCTACTCGGAAAAATCCTGCTTGAATAAACCTTTACCATATCTAAACATACAATCCACTTTCAATAAAGCTAATTTTATTTTTTCATTAAAGACATAAAAACAAGCTATAAACTTTTCAAAATCATCACCCAACACAAACGCTCAACCACAATCCTAAAACCAAAAACCGCATTCCTCACATTCCCAGAAAGTTTCCCATAAGTATACAACTCAACCCTCCGTCATCGTAGATCAGCAGCGTGTCGCAGAGCCAACTTGCGCCTAACGAGCAAGCTGCGGGGCACGCACATCGCTTGCACAGCAGCTTGGCAATCGATTCTCCAGGGCGGCGTGAAACAACGTTGGGCAATAACCAATCGGCCGTGTGCGCATCGTGCATACGTCAAACGTCGTCGCAAGCACACGCGCAAGCTCGTGTCTCGTCTGAAAGCTATCCTCGGCTCCGTATGCCGTCAATCAAGACGCGGCTTTTTGTCGCGAGCTTGAGACGTAAGGAGGCGAGCGGTTTTAAAAGGGGGTTTGATGGAGGAGAGGGATAAGCTGCGGAGCCCTTTGATGGGTAATTTTTCACCGGGAGCGCGTGAAAGGAGCGATGAATTATTAAGATTGTGGCCTGGAACATTCAATTGAGTGTATGAAAAATGCATGGAATTATCCCGGGGCTTTTTTAAGTGTCGTTTGGGTATGAATGATCCCTTATTTTTAGCGGAAATTTCGTCGGTTGTTTGGGTGATTTGTGCAATATTTTTAATTAACGTTGCAGACATTACAGTTTGCAGTGACACGATTATTTGCAATTTTAATGAGAAGGGAAAAAACTGATTGGATTGCGGTGTGCATTATCGCATAACACAATCAAATCAGTGTTTTATTTCGAATGTGCTCAGTTTATTGACCGTATCAAAAGTAGATAAAATACTGAAATGAAAACGCAGGAATGGTTTTACGCTCAATTCAAATGTTTAACTCCAATCTGCGTTTCGGAATATTTCCATGTTCCAATTTTCAATTCATATATCCTTGTTCAGCGCACTGGACTGTGCATCGCAGAAAAATCTTGAATTTCATATAATTTCCAGGCTCAGCTCTAGAGGTACAACTACGGTATTTTCTGAATTTCATGTTTAATTAAAAACGCTATCTTTTCCTAAAACTAACCTACCTCAAACGAAAATACTGTGCCTTACTAAAATGTTGTTAACACTTGTTTCGTATTCACCAAACCATCCTAACAGTAATCGCGCTATTCCTTCAAGATGCGCAAAGAGTCCGAAGCCAAAATCGGTTCAGCCAGCTTCTTCACCTACAGGCCGCGATCCAGAAACAAACCGGCTTCTGCAGCGCAATGCGATGGAATTTCTCATGTCAGGGAGTAAATAAGGCCTAGGTACACACCGCCGCGGCGGTGGCTTATATAAAAATGGCCTCTCCTCTCTCTTATTAAGGCAGACCTTTCGGCGCCAGGAGCTCGATCAGCGAATCGAAGTAGAGGCCTGACAGTACCGCGGAGGGTGAAAAAGACAGCGCGCGAACGCGAGCCTGGGGTTAAAAGTAATCGGGATAAGCTATTGCTTCCATTACGCGCGCCGTCTGTTCCAAATTCTGCGTTTCTTCTCTCCTCTCTTTCTCTCGATTTCGTTTTCAGCTTTCTCTAGACCTCTCCCCTTTAGCCATGCGCCCGAACGGCCAATCTTCCTATTCTATTCGAGCCGGCCCTTTTCTACGGATTCCCGATGGCAAGCGACCAAGCTGCACATAAATCTTCGGCCTTTAGTCCGAGAGATAGGACAGCGAGACCGAGAGCTTCGATTCTCATAACGTAATGCTCGCCCGATGCTGGGCTCTTACATTTTGGGACGAATGTGTGTAGAGTCAGGGTTCGGAGTGGTATTGTTTTTCGGCTAAATGTCGCGATTCTTGATATCGATCGGAGAGATATTGGCTGGTTAGTAATTGTAGCGAAGTTTGCGAATTGTATGAATTTAGCTTGAAGGAGAAGTGGGTCGTGTTAATGCATTTTACATTTTCAGTACTATTTTCACGCTTTTGGAATGTTCTTTCTCGCAAATGTAAATTTAATTTTTTTAAATTTTAAGTGTGTTTCGGTTTGAATTCTAGCTTGGACTTTCATTTCTTTCAGAGTTTATTAATATTTTCATGTAATAAAAAAACTTGAATATAACAAACATTTTTGATATGCCGCAATTTATATTACATTTCAAAACTGTTCTCAACATTTTGAATTTTTTATATACTAAATAAGCAAGCATACTTACAAAGGAATTTCAATTTAAAAGCTTATTATAAGTTGAATAATATTAAAAGCAATTGATTATTAACTTTTTAAACATTGCTTCAATTATCTAATATTAAATGAATTCATTTAATGTTTGATAACTAAACTTTTTGCGTACCTCTATGTATTATCAGTATGTGTTTTTAATTTCAAGCATATTTTTCTTCATATTTTCATCAAATTCATTAATGCGTAAATTATGCAAATAAGAGTGTATGCTAAAATTTACACAAAATTTAATTTAATCCTCCTGCTTACTCGCTCGTTAATCTACCATAAGGTTTTATTTTAATGAAATTACATATTTCCACTTTACGTGTTTTTTCAATTTTAATTGAGAATGCATACGTTTACGCTTACTTTGGATAATGAAATATGAGATACTAAATAAAACACCTCTCATATTGTATTTTATTTTTCAATCGATTCAATTTTCTTTTTCATTTACTTTAACGATAAATCAGTTAAATTGCATCACTCCTTTAAAACCAAATTACATTTTTTTAATTAAAACTTTACCAATTACCCAATTACTTTCCCAAAACCCATCCTAAACGCTCGCTTCAGCTTCGTCACTGACCGCATTCTTACCCCAATTACAAAAAACTTTCCCCTTCGCATCAATTCGCTTTTTCCCGGCTCACAATACACCACACGCAACCTTTTTATTATCATCGAAAATACGCCGAGTCATCCTCATTGACGCGAGGCAACGAGCGAAGCGGCCAAAAAGTGCCGACCATACGCCGGTTTATCGCGGAATATTGAAATCGCCGGCGAAAAATTTTTCTTCAATTCGAGGGCGCGGGAATTACGCATGCAGCGGCGGACGATTAGAGCGGTAGATTAAAACGCGCGTGTCAAATGACTACATGGCCCGCTTGATTTATTCGCGAGAGAGCCTTCCTTTTTTTGCGAGAGCGCGTTTGTGTGATTTATTAACCGAATTACGAATGAAATTTTTTCAGCGCGACTGGCTGTCTTTTTGAGGACTTGTCGAGCGGGTGGATTGAAAATTTATGAACTTTTTCATGCTGATTCGTCGGGATTGCATATTTATTATTAGTGTTCGAGTTGCTTTAAAAAGCAGTATTTTTTGGATTTGAGATTGCTGAAGTTGTTTTAAAATGCTTAGTCAAAATAGTTGATAAACTGAAAAGTCGAGTTTTTTGCAATCTTATGATTTAATTAAGTACACTGAAATGTTTGAAGAAATACGGTTTTACATTTTGAAAGTTTTCTACTTGGAATCGTAAAATGAATAATTCTACGAATTTCTCTAAAACGGACATTTTTATTTTGCAGATGAAGCCTGAAAACGGCCGGCTTGAACAGCGAAATTCAGCAGGAGCCGAACTGTGGTAAGCGCCTTTCTCTATTACTCTATTTCATTCAATCGCACTTTCCTTACACGCCCACGGTACGGTTTAACAGTTGGCACGGAAAAGTTCGCAGTAATCCACGGAATTTGATTTAAATGTTTTATTTAACTTATTTTACCATTTAAATGCTATTTTACGAATTTTGAAAGCTACTAACTTCCTGGCTAATAGACCATGAGAAATAAATTTGTAACTTAAATATAATAATTTGTGATTAAATCAAATAGATATTTTGAAATTTTTTTAAAAACTAGTTAAAGTTAAATTAATATCTTGGAGGTAACTATAGCATTGACTATCGGATGTTGAAATTACTAAAAATAGAACTTTACATTTTTATTACGTTCTCCAGCAAGAAACAACACCAAAGGCACTAAAATCCCACAATAAAAAAAAATTAGCGAAAGCTCAGTAGTAACCACCGGATACGTTCAGACGCGCAATTTTCATAACAAAAAAAATCCTCAATCCTTGTTTACTCAAACGGAGCCTCGGCAAAATAACCGCCCATCTCCTTCTGAAGCAGCAGCAAATTGCCCGTCCGTAAAATAAAAATCCGCGCGTTCAGCCGCAGCGCGCGCCGCCATCAAAACGCACGCTGCGACGACACGTCGTAAAAGCCAGAGTCTCTCTCAGCTCAGCCGCGGCAACAATCCTTTCCTCCCATCCTCCACTTCTCGTCGCGAAATTTCAAGCACAAAGAGAGAGTGTGTGAGTGAGTCTACGTGTGTGTGTGTTAGTGTGAGTAGGAGAAAGAGAGAGAAGTGACGAGCTAAGCGAAACGCTCGGCGCAATAATGCACTGCACGCGCTCGCGCCATTAGGGCGGCTCCCGGCGCGTTATTAGGCGCGATATTATACGCTGCGCAGCCTCTCCTCGTAAATTAATATCGCGCTCGTGGGAGGGAAGGCGCGTAAATGAACTGAATCGCTCGTGCCATTGTCGCCTGCGAGCGGGGACACAATGGCCCGTTTTTGGGCTAGTGAGTGCGTGATATTGTTGCAGGGCCCTATTACGACACTAAAATTAAAATCTTTTTTTTTTTTAAAGAGGTGGGTGTAGATGAAACTGACGCGTGGGGTGGTTTGTATGCTTCAGGAGCTACTTGTCCGATGGAACTGATTCGTTAGTTTTATTTTTAGTTTGTTAAATATTATTTTTAATAATAAAATTATTTTCATATTTTCTCGTATCAAATGTAAGACCTCTTACGTTATCCTAAGCACAAAATAATTTTCGGATCCTTCATAATCTATTACATCCAACTTTTACAGACCATAAACCTCAAATTGCAAGCAACCGCAAATCATCAACCCTTACAAAATTCCATAAATAAACTCACATTAAATCAGAAAACACATCGATAAACCAGAAACCCGCCGCGCTATCTCGTCCCCCGCACAGCCTCACAATTACAAGATGTATGAAAAAATAAAAAAGGCGAGATCGCGAACAAAACAATAGAGCGATGGGAGAGACACGCAGAGCCGTGATCGGCTGTATCGCGAGCGTGTAATTTCATGGTTCGACGCGTGGCTGACTAACCGAGCGCTGCGTATGTATATCTTCCGCTGGGGGCTCTTCGCTCGCTTGATGTATTGTGTGGGCTGCGGGTACTCCTGGCTCATACAGAAGAGTGACGCGCCTGCGATCTGCATGAGGGGGTCGAATGTATTTTAGACATTTTTACGCTCGTTCATTGTGAAATTAGGATTGAACAAAATATAAACTGAGGTGATGTTTATTGAAATAGTAAGGTTAATGGTAAAATTCTAAAAAGAAGATGGATTTTGATTTTTTTTTAAATTGTGAATATGCGTACATGAAAAGTGTGTTACGAATTTTTAGAATCTGCGAATTTCGTCGTTTCAAGTTTGCTCATACAAAAAATTTTAGTCAAAAGTAATTCCAGAACTTGTCTCTGAAATTCAACATTTTGATAAAAAAAAGGAAATGAGGTACGCTAATGAAGAGTCGCCCCGAGCAACTCTTTCATTTGATTTTTTTTCGCTAAATTTTTTGTACTTGCTGATTTCAAACTATAACAGCTATAAAATAAAAAAAAATGTAATATCTCTGAAAAACGTACGAACAAGCACAATATAAAAGTTTTGAAGTGCACTTAATTCCTTGTCAAAAAGTTATAGCAGACTCGGCGCAAAAATAGAAAACAATGCATTTCAAAGCTTTTATTCCCAGCACATTCTGCTAACCTTGTTTCCCTAAGGAACAAACAAAACGAAAAAATAAACTCAAGACTCCAATTCGCATAAAAAATCAGCCTTTCAAAAAATACCTTTGAAAAACGCCTCGCCGATTCCCCTTTTTCAATCGCGCCGGCCGGAAAATGAAAACTCGATCAGTAAAATTTCTGGATGATAAAATACCTTCGTCTGCGCCGAGAGCTCCGGCATTTAGCCGGTTAGCGCGGGATCGATGCGCGTACGTGTGCAGCTCGCGCGTCAAAAGGGCCAGCGGCAAAACGACGCTTTTCCTTCGCAAAATTGAATCTCGCCGAATATCCCGAGAGCTGTTACGTTTATTAAAAGCCATTAATTTTTGGGCTGCCAGCCGACGCGAATGCGCGAGCTGGGCTTGATCGGCCGGATTCTAGCTCGACGCCGACTGTGTAATATGTATGTGTGTAAGTCGTCTTTTTGCGTTCGCTTGTCGATCAGTCGTTAACAGCACGCGCAGGTATTATAGCTCGTGCACGAAATTGGAGGGCTATTACGGGCTTCAGCTTTCTTTTTATCCGATGTTGGATTTCTCGCGAATGGAGCCGAACTCTCTTGGTTTGAGGATTTTTATAAATATTTGCACGCGAAAAGGGAAACAAGTACCTACATGAAAAACATTGAAATTCATTGGAATAGCTTCGATTTCACGAATTTCGTTTCAAATTTAGTTTGTAAACGTTAAATGCACAAATAAAGTTAAATAAATATTTATCCTATTTGCAGTAAATATTTGCAAACAATTTTTAATTTTCTAAATTCATTGTCATACATAAGCGTAACTTTATCTTCATATTGCTATATATAGAGCAAGTCTGCACTATACTCATTATTAGTCTCCTACATTTTAACAAAACAAAATCGCTCGGACCTAATAATTCACCCAACACTTCTTCCCCGACCGCAACATACCTACAACAAAAACACACCCCATCATCAACTCAGCAAAAAGCTCTCACCTCCCTACAAAAAACCTGCCCCACCTACATCACCTGCGCAAAAACGCCCCTGTTCCAAAAAAAGCTCGCAAGCTCCCTTCCAAAAACTCCATCTCTCTCGCGCGGCCGTCAAAAGTCAAAATGACGGGCAAACGTCGAGAACGGCGAGTATTAACGTACCTCCCCCGCTCCGTACAATAACGAGCCGCGAAACGAAACGAAAATACGAGACAGCCCCCGAAGCAGCGCGCAGCCTGCTCGAAACAAGCCCCTGCACTAGGGTACGTAGACGAGCGAATCGCGGAGCTTGCGCGCCGCGGCCGGTTAAATTTATGCCCGGGCTATTAATCAAGAGCGAGTGCGCGCGGCTGGGTGCCTGGGCGCGATATCGCCGCGCCAGCGCCAGGAGCGCGCCTGTACATAACGTGGAGAGCGCGCGCGCGCGCGAGAAATTAGCGAGAAACGACACCGGCGAGCAGATAGAGCGAGTCGGCCAGCATCTAATTACCGTAATTAAGTATAGGCCGATTTAAGCGCCGCGGCCTGGTTATCTCGCGCGCTTCCGCATCTACGGCCGGTCTCTATAATTCCGATTAAGCCTGGATATCGACACGCCGCGCATTATGCACGCGTGCCGGGAGTGCATTAATATTTAATTCGGCCGGCTCTCGCGCGGCCTGCCTGATAATCCGGAGCTTACGCGCGACACGGAGATCGCATTAGGAGCCATCGCTTTTTTCCCGCCCGCGATTTTCCCTGTATATTATATATATGTAGGATATACGGGTAGGGTTGGAATGGGAGGAGCGAGTGTGCGGGGGATGAGTTACGAGCGCGCGGAATTTTCGACGTTTGCGCGCCGAGGGCTCGATTAATTCCGGGCCGCTCTCTCGCGCGCGACTGCCTATCTCGTGCTCTGTATAAACGGGAAAGCGATCATTTTCCGATGAACCGTTCTCAGATTAATGGACGTGTCCCCCGCCCCGCTACTCGAAAACGCGACGGCCCGTGCGATGTATGGCTCTCTCTCTCTCTCTCTCTCTCTCTCTCGCTCTCTGGCTGCGCAGGCAGGTAGAGCTTGCAGAGATGCGAAAGCTCAACTGGAGAGCGGCTGTTGTAACTGGATATATCGATGGAGCTTGTAAGAGCCGGATATGCCCTGATTTTGGGATGACTGCGTAGCTGGCTGGGCGAGATTTTGAATTTACATACGAGCGGGGTGCGCTCTTTGAGTGATAAATTGATTTTCGCTAGTTTGGTAATTAATTAGTTTTTAAGCGAGGTTATTAATAATGAGGGAGATCGGATTTAATTAGTTGGGGATAATCATTCAAATTGTGTTTGGTCTTAACTAGGCCTAAACTTGGGTTTAACGATTGCAACTATACTAATAGTAAAGAAGTCTCAAACAAACTTTACCATTAATTTTAATAAATTTAAATATCAAATAGTCGAGGTAGCTAGTAATCCGTCGAAAAATTTGCCAACGTCCCCAGCAGCTCTCACAGTAAGCATATCCAATACACCGGGCTATTTATCATTTTAAATTGAAAAATGCCGGCCAACATATTTACATTAACATCATCCCAAACAAATCACTGTCACGCTCAGATTCGCACATCAGTACGGCTCTGCGCGCGCGTATATACTCGTATATCGCTCCCTCGCAGCGTAACTCTCCGCGCTACTCGAGTTCCTTCCTCTTCGATCTGACGCTCTCGGCGGAGTGCTCCACTCTCTCTCGCTCCCCCGGCGATACATCGCGCTGGCTCTCGTCTATATCTCGCTCCTCGATATGATGAATGACCCGGCGCGCGCTTCGAGCTTTATATAATCAGCTTGCGAAGGCGGCGAGCTTTTTTTTCACGGCGCGCGCCAGCTCGGGATTTTTCACTTATCGCCAGGCGCAATCGCGTGTCTTATGATTCAATTTTTTTTGTTACTTTTTTTGCTGGGAGCGAGCTTTATTGCAGTACGTGCCAGGCGGGATTTCAAAGCGCACGTCGGGTCGAGTGGATTTCGCAATTAATGTCGAGCTTTCTTATTTATTGGTGGGCCTATATTTTTCTTTTAGCTTTTCGGAGGTAGCGTGCATTTTAGTGTGTGATGTAAAATACATATTTAACATAGTTACGTAGTTACATGCTTCCACGAACTAGGAAAACAATTACATGAATATTTAAGCTCCGCAGCACTGTAATTTGCAACTCGTCCGTTAACAAAAGTACATCTTAATCATCGAGCAATTTAAGCAACAATGAAACAAGCTCAACACGTTTAACGCAGCGAGCCCTCGGGGTAAATTAAGAGACGCTCCTCACTCAGGCCGGCTCGTATTACTTTTCTATTCGCTCGGCCCGGCCGCGCTATCGCTTAAAGTGAAACCATAAATTCGGGAGCAACAGTTTCGCCCGAGATAAGAAAGACAAATTGCGAACGCGCTGTTAATCAAAGTTTTTAACGCCACCGGCAGAGAGCACCTAGCCCCACCTCCCTATCGCTCCGGCGCACACGCCGATAAAAAGCCCCAGTAGGCGAAGCTCGCGCTAAGCTCGAGAGAGCACGAGGAGAGGCCGAAAAAGAGAGAGAGAGCTGGCACAATGAGGCAAAATTCATAACCTCGAGTGCGCAGCCGCGGATGAGGTGGGTAATGTGGCTGGATTTATGGCTGGGAATGTGTGTTGGATGTATACCGCGAGGAGAAGCTTAGGAGCGGGCGTGAATAAGTGGGCCTGTGTGTCTATAACTTTCGGGATTTGCGTGCACGCTCGGGCTTGATGCTTTTTCTTCGGTAAATAGAGCGGCTTTTATGAATGCCCTCTATGAAACTGGAACATCTAAATAACGAACCAAATCTTTTATTTTATTACACCGCCTACGATTTCTCTTCTTCCTAAAAACACGAAAAACTTGCAACGTCTCCAGCATCCCAAACCTCCTTCTCGCAAGCTGCTTCCTACATGAGGACAATCGAGCTTGCAGCTGCACATCCATCCTCTCTCAGCGCGCATCGCGCGGCCGGCCTCCAATTGGCCATTACTCGATCGCCGATCCAATTGGCTGTATCGGCCGCCGCCGGCTCGTTCTGGCTTATCTGCGCTCGACCGCAGTTCAGCCGACGATCGACGACGGGAGGGCCGCCGGCCCGTGTATACACGCGGCCAGCTTGTGTATATCGGAAACGCTCGGCCCGGCCCGAGCCTCCATATTTCGTCGGCGGTAGGCATTCATGGTTATACGCGCGGCGCTCACCGGGGGCTGCGTGAACCGTCGGCTCGCTATTTTGCCGGAAAATCCAGCTTCTGGATATCCGGGGAGCTGTGTTGAGCTTGCAAGATTTCAAGCTCGCGCTGACGAAGCGGTTAATTTCGCTGGCTGTGCGCTTTGCGTGAATGTTGTAATTAATATGTGTTGCTGGGAGGATTTGTTTTTGAATGTCGGGTGCAATAATATATAATCATTTTTCTCGTTTCAAAACGAAGGAAATGAAAAATGACGTTCCCAGCAAATTTTCACGTACTTTTTTTTCCAAAAAAACGTACACTCGAAAAGCAGGAAAGCCCGAAGCGCAACAGACTCGCCCTCGCGCAAGACGTCTCAAGCCTCTTGTCGAGAAGGAGGAATATCCATCTCGCGGCTAATGGAAATAAGGAGGAAAAGCGTCGCCGCGCACCGGTTCCGGCTTGCGGCCCGGGCCGTAAAAGCAAACGACGCGAGGAACGATTGCACGTTTACGTGCCGGGGACGTATCCGCGCCGAGTTTTACCCCGGCCTGCGCAAGTCGAGCTTTACAGTCGAGCGCTATATTTACCGAAGCTTGCCGCCTCGGAAAAGTTCGGATATCACCAGAGCCGAGGTGTGCTGCCTGATCCGCAATGCAGCCAGAATTTACTGCGCTTTTAAGACTGGCTGTGCAATTTTTGGCGCGGGCTGTCGAGCTTGAGAAGAGGTGTGAATTTTTGAGCGGGAGTTTTAGAGTGTGGAGAGGGTTGGGATGATGAAGGGGTGATGTGTTATTTATTTACTGTGTGTATGTGTATTAAATGGAGTTGATGGCAACAATTTTTTATCTTTTGGAATTTGAATCATCTGACAGTTATGTATCTTTTGTCTAAACATTTTAAAGAGATATACATTCATAAAGTTAAAAAATATTTTAAAACCATTTGATCGATATACGTTACCCAATCGTTTCGTATAAATTTTAAAGATTGTTTTTTATTTTATGTTGCTCTCCTTTATTTAATGTTAACTATGTTTAATCTTAATTATCTTTTGAAAATTGACCTGTCTTGACATATATACCGTACATGCAGGCTATTAAAAATAAATGTTAAAAACAAAAAAAGTGAATATAAATAAATAATAAAAAACAAGAGTTGACATGACGTTTTCGCTCCATCAAATAATTAAAACTAAGTCATTTAAAGCCCTAAAAAATATTTCATAAAACACATTTTCACATTTTCATAAAACAAACATAAAAACTCTCCATTCTATCATTCACTCCCCCACCATCAAACAAACCAAGCTCCCAAAAAATCACACCACACCAAACCCAAAAACTAATCACTCATAAAACAGCCTTGAAAACTCGCGCAGGGAATCGCGTGGCTGGAAATCGCCGCGCAGCTCGAGACAATCGCAGAGCGAAGAAGAGGGCAAATGTTCAGTCCCACGGGCAAACTCGACGCGCGCCACTGAGCCCACTACACTATATACGCACTATACACACACACACATAGAGAGACGGCCCAGCGCTCGTCGTCACCTCTCAGCAGGCCGAGAGAGCTAGTCCGCTTTTCCCTAAGGGTTCGACGCGCGCGATTGCACTTCTCGATGTAGTTTCGTGTTTCGCGCGCGGGGGCAAGAAGCAGAGGGGCGACTATTTTGGGAACTCGGGAACTCTGCTTGCGACGTTGCCGAACGAGAACGGAGAAATTAATTGGCGGGATGAACTTTTGCGAGTGCGCCTGGCTGTTTTGGTAAAATTTTGGGTGATTTTAGAGTATTATTTCAAAATGTACTTGGCTTTTATCAGCCGTGACGCGAGGCATTTACAACAATAATAAGCTATTGTTCAGGTGAGAGTGTCAACGGCGATGAGGGTATCCATATACATGATGTGTATACATAGGCTCTCTCAATAACACAGGAACGCGGGGGCGCTCGGTCGCGTGACAGAGACGCGCGCTCGCATAGCGCAGATGAAGCGTATTAACTAGAAGGATATCACAATCGCTGACCCGGAATGGACGAGCTGAACTGATTGACGCTGGATGAGTTTATTGAGCTTTCGCCAGAGTTGACAATTAGGAAGTGTTACAAATTTTTAACAACACCAGTTAACAATTTTTATGGAATTTCGGATTTTTAGGTGACTGGTTGGGAAACTAAAGCTCGACCACGTAAATTTTTGCTTCGATTAATTCTAGAATTTGTCGAGGTAATAATTAGTTACAAGCTCGTAAAAAATAAAAAATTATAATTAAACAAAACAAAGTCGCCCGGACCTAATAAAAGCCGATCTACTTGTATCACCTGCACTAAAATACCCATGTTCTAAAAAAAGCTCGAAAGCTCACCTACGAAAACTCCTGCTAACTAATGCTATTAGATTCTCTACTAAATATAGTGTTATTAAAATATAAATTCTCAAAATTACGAACAATTAAAATAACAAAAATACTACATCAATAGATCTTTTTTAATACCCCAATTCATGAACAACTCCTCCAGCACAGATTATAACCTAACACCATCAGTCTTCCCTCAAAAAATCATCAGACGTACACTATTCCAACCCCTTATTCTAAAATTTCAACATCCACTCCTACACAACCAAAATCGATCACGCGCAGCGCCCAGTCCCACAACCCGCGCCCGCGCACACGCACACGCAGCAAGATCGAAAATCCAAGCTCCCCAGCCGGCCACGCATCGAGGCGTTGCGCGAATCCGAGACAGCTTGATGGATGGTGCCTCGGCGTCTTGGACAAATGGCCGCGTGTGTACATAATGCGCTGGGCCGAGGCCGCCCGTAGCGAGCTTGCGAGCGGCCGACCTAAGATGGAGCGGGCCGCGCGCGCAAAGCCACCTGTCTATACCGCCGCGGCAGCCCCTAGATATATACGAGGCCGAAGGAGACGTATGGGGCGGCGGCAGCTCTCCCTGCTTGTACACTCCGCTCCGCTGCGGTGTATATAAGCTCGCGGGCGAGCTGCGCAAGCTATATAGCGGATTTGCGGCGAGCGAGCGAGACTTGACTTTGGCCTGACTCGACTTGACGCGCCGTGAGGCCGAGGACTTTAACGAGAGGGATGGCCCCCCTCGTGTCAGCCGGCGTTTGCGCCTGGCTTTTCCGTGGCGGGGATGACGCATTGGCGGCGATGCGCCGCGGCAAGCGTGGAAAGGGCGATTTTGGGAGTGAATATGAGAGGAGATGGTGGGGGTGAGTTATATTGTTTGAGGGGGTGTGTTTTTGTAAGTTGGTTTTATGGTTGGTATATACGTTTTATTGAGAGAGAGTGAGAGGGAGAATTAGAAAAATTGGAGAAGATCTCGTTTTTGAAAAAGCCTTGAGAACTTTATGAAAATTTTTATGGAAAAAATCTGTAACTGGCGCTGCGATGACTTGTTCCATAAAAAGCATAGTAGGTCCAATAAAAAGTTAAGGTTCTTCCATAAAAAGCATGCGATGACTTTGAAACTATGGTAATATCGAAAATAATGGGTGGATTCAACTGTGTTACGTATGTCTATTATTTATTAAATTTTTGTTTTCTATGAAATTTTAGAAAACGGCATTTAATGATGAAAACATGGTAGAATTTTATGAATTTGAAAGTAGTTGCGTTACAGAAGAATTTTTATTGGAGCTAGATCGTCAAAATTTTAATGTCGTGCAGAAGTCACGTTCTTTATGACTATTTCCTTCTCTCGTATAGGTAACTCTGACAAAACGTTCCACACTCCAAAGACTTAGGATGAAGCTCACAATGCCCCCGGCGCTTTACTCTTTCTCTTTATCACCAGTCGAGCAATTCCTTTTTTTTTTTTAAATCAAGCGTGAAATATGTTCTTTTTAGAATTATTTAAATATGTCAATTTTGAAATTTATTGTAATTGGCAAATTTATTAATGCATTTTGTAGTGAAAGCAAGAATTGTTAAAACTAAAGCCCATTATGTTAAGGAATTTTAAATTGGCACATTTTATTATTTCCAAACTAAAATCATAACTAAAAAAACAAACATAAGAAAAAAAAATAAAACAAAATCAAACATTCAAAGTATAACGGCAGCTCGTTCAATATCACAATCGAGTCCACGCGGGAGAAAAACTTCATCTCCTTTCCAATCGAAGGCACAATATAATATCCACAGTCGCACTCTCAAAAAAGAGAACAAGAGCATACAAAAGATATTCGGCGCTCTTCTTTGATAGCAAATAGCTGTTCGATGGAACTATGAGACAGAAAAAGAGAGGAGGGAGGGGGGGATGAGCAGCTGATACAGGGAGAAGCGTCGGAAATCCGAAAGCTCGACCTCGTTCTCGAGATTCTCGCACCGTTTCCTCGATATCTTACTCCCCCGGCTCTTTATCTTTATATCTTTTCCAGCGCTCTCGCGGAGTTCGGGCTTTCTTTCAAGGGCTCTCCAATAAAATTCCCGAGATATAGTGTATATAAGTATATAGAGGAGGCCTCCTCGGCCCCGCCGAAGTATGATTTATAAATGACTTACTATCGCGAATCGGGATGAAAAAGACGACGGGAGCCGAGGCTGTGCCGGGCAAGGGGAAAGGAAAGCTCGACGAGATAAAGAAAATGGAAGCGTCAAACGGAGCAATCAATGCCCCGGATTCGCCCTGTCTCGCGCTTTTCCTTTCTCCCGGAGAAAGTTTTTCTTTTTCGTCGAAATATTGTTTAATATTTCGGTTTGAGAATTAAATAGATCGTAATTAAAACCTAACTAGGTCACTGTATTATTAATGTAGGTGTACCGTAAATTTTTTTTAATTAAAAATGAGTAAAAGTAAAATTTTGTATTAAATTTAATAACACCTTAGATGGTAATTTAAAGATCGTGTATTATAATACAAGAATTTTCGAATAACATACATTTTTGAATAATGATAAATAAATTAACACAATGCTTGTATACTTTTTACAATTTCTTAGGTAATATTTTAACACATAAATTTATTATATTAAAGTTGAATAATATAAGAACGTAAAAAGTTTTAACTGAAATCAGTATGAGTTAATTGATTATGTCCTATACTGTAAATTTTTTACATTTTTGTGTAATTCGATTTTACTATAACTTTCTGCAAAGTATCTAATTTTAATGCAATCTTATGTTATTCAATCCAGTGTTATTCAAAACTGCTTATTATTTAAATATTTTTTTGTGAAAATATACCGATTTAAAATTAACCTACTACTTGTTATTCATTTTAACAAAAGATTTTGATATAATGCATCATCAACTAGTTATTTCTGTTAAATACCACAAGAAAATGCATATACGCCTTCAACAACTGCAATAAAGTAAAGCAAAAACAGTCAATTCACAAATCACCACCTAAACTATAACTAACCTTCAAACCTCCACCCAAAAAAAGCTCTAACCCGCGAAAAAAATCGATATTCCGATACGCAGCCTCCCGCTGAAATCCCGGCATCGTCTAGCCCTTAATAGGCGCGCGTTTAAGTCCACGCGCGCACGGCGAACTTGCTCATACTCTCCAGCTATACATATACGCTTGGCGTCGGCGGCAGCGGCCGGGCGATAAAGAAAGCCTCGGCTCGCTATCTGGCGCATGCACGAGGGGTAGGCGAGCGAGGAGCCGGAGCTGTATGCGCGCCGCGCGCCGCAGGAAAGAAAAGAGGATTTTGCGGCGAGGCATTAAAAGTTGCCAAGTGCAAAGTTTCTTCCTGAAGTGGTGCGCGCCTCGACAGTGGCGGGGAAGGTAGGGGGATGATCTCGGTAACGGGCGTTGCAGTAGCACACTTAATCCCGTTACCTGCAGCCAATTTTTCTCTCTCTCTCTCTTCTCGCTGGGCTCGTCGACACGGGGAGCTTTCTATTTTCATCCGGCGCCTGGTCCTCGAGATTTTTTTCGCTCTGTCATCCCGAGCTGGCGCTCCGCACTCATCTTGCATAAACTCGAGAAGCCGGGGCGCGCTCCTTTAGGAGCAGCGGCCGCCTTCCGCCCGATTATTCCTTTTTTCTTCGTACTTACTCTCCTTGAGCTTCTCCTACTACTTCTGCCAGAGCTCCGCAAGCTTCTTCTACTTATTCTTGGCTGCTCTCGTCGCGTGTCGCCGTCGCCCGATCTTTTAGCGCCGCGAGCGCATTATACATATTAAAGGCGACGGTCACCGATACGAGGAGGTCGAGGGGGGATTGGGATTTAAGTTTTATTGAAATTGTAAATTTGTTGTCTTTCGAAGGAATTAGATTGCTCTAGTTTGATGTTAAAATAGAGTATTGTGTGAGGAATGCAGGATAATCTGACGAGGTAAACTTTACATATATGAACGAAAATTATGAAGTGTGCTTGTAATTGAAAATTTCGTTGATATTTTGAATGAGAAGTATTTACTTGTAATTTTGAAAGTTTATAATAACTTTATTCTACGTTGCACAATGTACTATAATGTTCTATTCAATAGACTGTACTTCAATTGCGGTATAACAATTTTACACCAACAAATTAACAATGAAAATTGACAATCGCACACATTCACATCCAAATACAAAAGCGTCAGAATTTCCAATGCAAAACGAATCAACGAAAATAATAAACGAAACAAAATTCCCCGCTATAATATAATAAAAGCGCGCTAAATTAATTTTCATCTCCCAACAAAGTTTTCGAGTTTCCCGCGCAACTGACACCTATGAGATAAAACTTAAACATTCTCGCTAAAACGAATTTAATGTCGCTTATGAGTAGTGCCGGGGGAATTTGTACCGCTTTAGCATTACTTAGAGTGCTGAGTATAACGGCACTTGTATCTTAAATTGCGCACTTGACGAAGTTGTAAACTCGAGGCTTATATTTGAAGTTTACATTTAGACGACTTCTTTTAGTGCGCGCCGGCGATAGCAGCGCGCGTCTCGACTGCAACGAATTGTTAATTCTATTTGAGAATTTTTGCTTTTTTAATTATTCTAATGTTCCTGCAGAAAAACCTTCTTTGCAAACTTTTTAATTAACAGTAAGATTTTAAATTACTATCCTCGCCGGGGCTGTTGCACGGAATTTTCCATTACAAAAATTGAAATCTCGAGCACGAAAAAACGAAAAATGCAAACGTAAATTTTCTGAAAAAAAAAAAATAAGACGTTTGATTGCTAGCATTGCTTGTAGTAGTTACATCTTCACACAAAAGTAGCCCATTTATTAAAGCTAGCCTAAAGTAGAACAGCAGCGGTCCACGAGCATCTTGATGAATACATTCATTCACCAACACTTGCATTACTACAATCTATGCTGTTTGCAGGCTGTGTACACTATCTACTAGACGTGGAGGTTCTGCGCTCGCTTCCGCCTCGAGTTTTCAAGAACTTGGAGTTGATGGGCCCATTTCATTCGCGCTTACGGACATTAGAGTCTTGGTATTTCCGTTGCGAAAAACATGTTGCCGTGTAAATCTTTCAGTATTTCGGGAAACTGCGTCTCATTTTCTGTAATGTTAATCTTAATAGAAGGTTTGTGTGAATGGCGGACTCTAATGATTCGAATAACCAGTAATATTATTTTTCCCGCATCATAATTTAAGTCAAATTTCATGAATCTTTCGTATTTTAATATCCAAGAAAACCAAGCTGTTACCTTTAGAACACGGGAAATCCACTATAGTGGCACGACCTGTGACACACCACATGTATATTTCTCGACATTAGATACTACATATTTTTTCATAGAGATTCATCATCCTAAAAGTTAAAAACTTAAAAAATTCAGCTGAAAATCAGAGCTCTCTCCAAAAAACTCGGAAACCGGCAAATAAATTCTGCCTGCATTAACGAAACTTTCCACCACCTCCCCCCACATAGACCTATTGATGCCTTCCAGCGTCTTATACCCTTTATACTCCAGCCGACGTTTGGCCCGATACAGCCCCGAATAAAAGTTTTGCTCGCCGCAAGAGAGAGAGAAAAGAAAGAGCGGCGAATAAGGAAAAAAAAGAGAATAGAAAGACGAGCCAGCAAGAAGAGCCGAAAGATAGCGCGACTCGGCCAGAAATGGAGAAGATCGCGCAAAGGAAAAAGCCAGCAGCGCCGGGGGTAGGAAGAAAGGGAAATAAGGCGGGCGTTTGCGCGATAAAGGAGAAGATAGCTAGCGGTAATCTCCCCGCGATATTAAGGACGCGTAATGCAATATAAGAGCGGCTTATTCGTGTATAACTAAGAAACGCGGCGATATGAGCCCTGGCTGCCTTGACCCGGATCCGCCTGGAATTATCGTTTGACAAAAAGAAATTACGCTATCTCGCTAGCGCTGGGTAAGAGTTTTATACTAGCGCGGGCGCCTGTAGCGGAGCGATAGCGCGAAAAGTCGAGGGCGAAATCGACGGTAAATATAAAGAAAGTCGTGTGGGGCTGGAAAGTTTTGCCCGAAACTTTATGCGCCGAGGAGAGGCAGGCTCTTTTGGACGTGCTTTTGTGAAAGGCGAGAGTGGATGCATGCAGGTGCGGGGAAAATGGGCATTCGTATATTTGCGCGGCGGTGGCTTTTGTCGAGAGCTGGGGGATCATAAAGACGCTTGCCGGGAGGTAAGCTGGGTGAGGAGGGCTTTTAATTCGTTTCGGTTGGAGTGGATGTTTAGCTGGGTTCGGGGGGATAAATTGGTTTTTCTTGGGAAAGTTGGGATTGAAAATTTTGAAAACGAAATTCCTTTTAATGATTTGTGGAAAAGTAATTAGAGGAGGTGAAAGGAAAATCATTGCGAATGCTTTTTGTTTTTCTTTTTCTGGAAAGATAATTACGAAATTCTCGGAAAAAGTAATTCGTTTCCGGGCTACATTGAAATAAAATAAAATAAAACGCCGACATTAACTTTTATATTATATCAAAATTTTTATAAAGCAAAGAAGAAAATGGCGCGCAAATAAAATTGTGTAAAAATACAATTTTCTCAATCCGCTTTTATACCGTAAAACCGTCCAAATAAGTTGGAAAAAGTCACGTTACAAATATTGAATCAATCAACACGCACATCGCATAATATTTACGTACAATAAGCCCGGGTGAAAAGCGCCTCGACTAAAAGAGACAGTATAACTGGGTTATCGATGTAACTTGGCCGGAGGCTGCGGCAGCTCTGGTCCACGGTAGATTCGATATAGGCAGAATAATCAGAGAGGGAGAGGGGGAGAAAGAGGGAGAGAGACGGTTATCCCCGGTGATCCTCGCGGGCAGCGTTAGGTCACGTTTCGACGCGTCTATATATTTGGCTATCCGCGGCAAATAACGACTCGTCACACCTCGCAATATTAAAATAAACAAACTGGCGCGCGTGGCTTTATATGTCCGGGAATTTTCTTTGCGAGTGCTGTGTGTTAAATTTATTCGGGGAAGGAAATGATTAATTCTAATTGATTTGAGGCACAGTGTGATGATAAAATCGTCAAAGGATAGTGGATTGTTCAATGAATTCATAAAAATTATTAATTAAATCAAACTACACAATTTATACATAATAAAATTGTAAATCGTTTGTATGAAACGGTTTATTTAGAATAAAACAGTTAACTAAAAAAAAAAACAATATAATCATAATCATAATCTTTCCCTGAATTAAATCAAATCACAGCTAATTACACCATTTTCAAAATATATATACCATTTTCCATAATTAACAAATAATCAATAAAAAAGCAGCCACCACTTCCACCCCTCAACAATCACTACCCACTCTACATCCTCAACCTGTCTCTATTCGGGTCACCGCCACGAAACAAAGTTAAATTGTATCGCTTTCTACCTTCCGCAAAACTCAGCCCGTAGCGAACCAGCGGCACTAGTTCACACAGACCGAGGCGTCAAGACCGCCCACCCCCGCAACTTTTTCTCTCGCGTCGCCGGCGAACGAATCAAAGAGAGCCCGATTGAAATTTCAATGTCTCATTGTGCTCGCGCAGCCGGCGGGCCGACGAGTCGCTCGTTAATCGACTGGCTAAAGAAGCGTGAAAGTCGCGCGCGGAGCGAGGCCAGCCGTGCGTCGGCGGGCTCCGCTGTAAAGTCGAGCGGATCTCCAAGTTCATTCCCCGAGATACTTCATTGTTTCTGCCTTTTGTCCCGGCCGGCTGTGCTCGCTGCTCCCGTTTCCTTTCTGCGTTTGGCTCTTTTTTTAGCCGCCACGCGAAAGCGCTGGGCTTTGAAGTTCCGATTTTGTTGGCCTGATTTTGCGATAATTATGGAAAATTCATTTTGACTAATAAATGAATAGGAATAGATCTTTAGAAATGTTTTATTATGATGTTTGAATATGGAAGAAAACAAGTTTTAATAATTTCCTAATTGCTGTCAACAAAGCGAAAAGCACGGCTCTCCTAATGGGCGGAAAAAGGTGGCCTTATTACGAGCGGATCCTACAAAACGTTTGCTGGCATCAGAAAAAGTAAATCCTTTTAGAAAATCCCTTTAGTCTCAAATGGATTTTCCCTTTCAGCCGGTATGACAAATCTCATAAGCTCTTTTACAACAGTCCACTCTCAGATCCAAAAGCACACACACACTCTCCAATAAAAAAAAAAAAACTACCTCCTGCCCCTCTCCATTTGATAAAACTGTTTTCGCGAGCGCTCAAGAAATCCTCTGGACATCTCATCTTTATGCCTGTGAAAATGTCGGACTGCACGACCCTATCGTTTAAGCGCATAGGGCCGGCTGTTGCGGTAGTGCCGGAGGGCCCGGGGAAACTAAACCAGATTAGTTCGAGACTCGAGTTAGCCTCGGCTCGATGCGCGCTTTCCAGTGTAATTATTACTTGCGGACCTGCCAGAGCCAACCCCCCTCTTTCGCGGGCTCCATTCAACCTTTCGATTTGGGCATGGAGCGAGAAGCTCGATATTCTCGCCGCTCGCTGGATCAACCTCCGGGAATTCGCTTTGCGCTTGAGGGCTGTGCACGGTGTTGGAGGCAGGTGAGCTGTGCTCGATCGATTGGAAAGAAACGCTTGTTTTGTGTTGCCGTTATAGGCGGCTTTGTGTATTACAATTATTAATGGATTCTAAATAAAGTGAGAAATATTGTTATTATGTGTTTGTTAAAAAAAACAAACGGTCATTCATTGGCACCTAGATTCTTTAAATTTAATATAAGGAATAATTAATTTAATATATAAAAAATTTTAAAGAAATAGTTGAATTTTATATTGATCGTTATTGTTATAAAAAGACAAGCTTCGAAAATCGATAAAATATTAAAAAATATTATTTAATAACAATTAATATAAAAATTTATACATATTTAACAAAACAATTTTTTTAAATATTTAATCGTAAATATTGATAAAACAATGGAAAAATTGCCAATTATAAACAAAAAAATACTCATCCATTTTCTATAAATATTTTATTTTTATAAATATCGTTACTAAAATAAATTAGATAAAATAAAGGTTCAGACTTTCTCAACAACAAAGTTACATCACTCCCTCCTTCCAATTTGCAAAACATAAAAGTCAGCAAAAAAAACAAAAAACACAGGCCAGTTAACGAGAAACTTTTTCACACTTTATCGCCCGGCATTTCTCAAAAGCTCTTATTCACCTCGCACTTATTCCCGGCCCTTTCGCAAATTAAGCTCGTTTTCAGCGATACTCCGCTCTGGGCTTATTACAGGCCGATATAGAAATTGATAACGGGCAACTCGACGCTTCCCCGCGTCCGAGAAATTAACGTCTCCCGACAACACCAGCAGCACCAGCAACAGAGTATGCACGCGTCGCTAAGGCAGTTAAGGCATGATTCATCGCCGCTCCTCGGTCAAACTACGCGCGCAGTTTTAAAGGCGCCGCTCGTAGTTAGTGCGTGCAGACGAAAGAGAGAGAGAAAAAAAAGAGAGACGAACGATATCGGCGCGCGCCGATGTAATTTAAAAAGTTCGCGCCGTGAAATTGATAAATCGCGCGCGCGCCTTTTTCTCATCGCGCGCAATCAGCGGTAATCTGCTTTTGCTATCGCGAGTAATAAGTTGGAAAGTCCATTTTTCCAGCGCTCGCTCTCCTTTTTCTCGCCCTTTTTCCACCCCCCCTTCGCCCAGAGAGCAAAGAGAACGCGGAAGGTGACAAATTATTCAAATTTAATTACGACGTCGGCTCGCGCGCTTCTTTGCCTCTCCCGTTCGCACGAGGCGTTAAATCTTCGCGAGAGCGAGCGAATGTTCCTTTCGATTAGACGGGGAAAAAGTAGTGCTGCAGTTGCGCCGTTCGATCGGGTCTCATTTGCGAAACGATTTGTCCTGCGCGAGCGGGACGCGGAAAATACGAAAGCGCGCAAGAGCGGGGCCGTCTGATCGAACTAATTTCGATAAGAGTCGCTGAATCTTATTAGCATAGAAATGGCCTCGTTTACAGTGTTTATTTCATAACTTTGAGAGCTGATTTTAGTTGTCAATTGTAAGATAAACGTTTTTCGAGTGGTTTCTGTTTGAATCCTGGGATTCTGGGAGCAAGAATGATTATTAAATTTCATCTGAACAGATTCATTTGAAACTTTTTGGAACATTGAGACAGAAATAAAATCAACAGAAAAAGCGCTTTATTAAATTTAATATTAAATTAAAATTCAACTCGAACTTACAATAATCAAATTTTCTCGTACAATCCCCAGAAATCTATATACTTATATATAACTGGTTACTTTTCTCATAAGCCCGTAACGTCTTGAGCGTCGCGCATAAAGGGAACATTTTTTTCGATATCGGCGCATATTCTCTAGCGAATTCTATTATTATACAACGAGCCAGCGGGCGGCCGGAGCGTCAAGGAATTCATTGTGAGCGCCGGGCTCTTTGTGAATGTTGATTTATCGCGAAAAAGGCATGAAAGGGAGAGAGAGCCGAGCTCGCGGGTCCACGGCGCAAATCTATTCAAAATTCCGCGCCTCCGCATTAAATTTGAATTTCGAGATCCTCGCGAGCTGCCGCCGCTGTATAATAATACGAAGAGCGCCGAGCTGACGCGGCCCATTGCTAGAAATATATAGACGCAGGCATCGATGCCAGAGGATAAATATTATTTATTCCTTTGACAGCGTATCAATTTCTCTGAGTTATCGCTCGTTTTCTGTCCCAAAATTATCCTACTTTGACTTTTCTACATAAATATACTATCAAATTATCAAGCGGCAAATTTTAAAATTAGCCTACAATTTTTCCTATCCGATAAACATTGACGAATCGCGTATACAGCCTCGTAAAGCGCGCATCCTGCCGGAAACGTCGATCAGCGGCCACCACCCACGCACACAGCCAACCATCCCCTTCAATGAAACGTAAAGACGTGTCCGCTCGATTCACGAGTCTCGTTCCCGCCACTCCCCAAAATTCATGCGTCAGTCCACAATCGTATTCGCAGCCTTCCGAATAAAATTTCAACGCTGATCAAACACGGCCGCATTTAAATGAGTAAAAAAAGCCACCCCCGCGTTCCATCACAGCGGGCATATATACACGTCACCCGGCCCCCCTTTGCGAAATATATTCCCGTAAACCTCCCGCGTTTTATACGAACGATTGGCCGAACCGGCGTCCCTCGGCCAGGTATTAACGTCAGGAAGCCCTCCCGTCGAAGATTGATGGAGCCGTCCTCGTCGTCACCTTAGAGCCTCCCCCCCTCGAGGGAAAAGCTGCGGGATGAGCGGAAAAAGGGTGAGGGGCGCGTTATATTCCGTTGGAGAGCCATGTTTATGCGCCGACGATGCTTGATAATTATCCGATGAATTGGGAGCTTTTTGCGGGGTTAGGGGGGGAGCATTAGCCTAATGAGCCGTTCGCGAATAAATTTCGGGAGCTTTTTTATGACGGCTGGCGCTGCGGAAAGGAGGAAGTAATAAGGGACGCGGCTGGGTGTAAGAGGGATCTTGTTGCGGTTAAATTTACATTGATATCCGAATAAATTTACGGCGCTGTATAATGTCATTTTAAAATTCCGCGCGCTCGGATATTCGGAGAATATCGCGCGGATATTCCTAGCTAGCCAAACAAATTAACAGCGTCAGAGGATTATTTTCTCTTTATTAGATTAAAGCAAATGCCCGGCGTGATTCCGATATTGTCGGCAGAGCGGCGCGTAATTAAAATAGCGAATTATCACTGCGACATGATTTATGAGTCGCGTATCACATCCCAGCCGCGTCACAATACTAACGCCGCATGCCAATTGAGAGAATAATCCAGCATTCTTGAACGACGAGCGAGAAACAATACGGCCTCGCAACCATAGCTACTGTTAAAATAGCGAAACATTTCCGACACGCGAAACACATCGGGTTAATTAATTAGACATAATACGCGGACGGATATACGGCCGAGCTCCGTTTTATATCCGAAGCCCCGACAGCCGCACACGCACGTCAAATATTGAGACAGTGTCGCGCTTTTATCGCTCTGATGTATATCGCGCTGCGTCCAACGCGTATATATTTTTGAAATCTCGCGACAAATGACCGGGGCGCGCGCGCCTGCGGAAAATGAAAAATAATCGGAATATAATCGCGAAATCCTTTTTGCAGAGCGCGCGGCGGGGCTGGCGCTCCGCCGGAGCGCGACGACAAATTTATTCGGGCTCTCCCGGGCCAAACTAATTGCTCGCGCCTGCGGCCTCCGGGGACGCGTCGCGAGAGCCTCGATTTTTCTCTCTTTGCGCGCTTTTTTTTCGTTGGGTGTATTTTGGAGGCGGGTGCGTTTTTTGCGATGGACAGCGCTTTTTCGGTGGAATTAGTTTTTAGTGTTTCCGGGGTAGGGGGAGGTTTGGATTTTATTAGCGTTTAAATAGTGGATCCGCTATCGCTTGAATATTGTGATTTCTTTTTAACGAAGACAGACGCATGAATGATTTGACCCTTATAACAAAGTGTTTTTAACAAAACTTCAACCTAAAATTGCAAAACTCACTTATTTAACGAAAAAAAACGTGTCATCACGCGTGCATCAGTCAAATCCGCTAAACGACTTACATCCCCCGACTCTCGCAGACCGTCACGTACACGTCTCGAGGCCGGCTCTCCCCGGCTCCCTCGAGCGTCAACCACTTGGCTTCGGCCACTTCGGACGCTAACGGCTTGTTCAAACAAGGCAAATGGGTTAATGGGCCTCCAGAAAATGCCCTTTTCCCAGCGCGCGCTCCGTTTCTTTCTTCCCACTCGCGCGCCGTCGCGTCTCTCCGACTCTATATACATCACGTACGGCCCTTAGAGCGTGAAAAAAGAAACGTACTTTTCTCTGGCTGCGCTGTTTGCCTAGAACTTGTCGGCTAACCTGAGACGTGTGGATGTAAAGCGACTCGGCGATTACAGCGTCAAATGCCGCTGGCGGCTGCCAGCTGGGATGAGGGCTGGGGTAAAGTGAAAGATGGATGGGACAGCCCGTCACTTTAACAATGTCGCGGACGGACTTTCTTCGGGGAAAATCTGCATTTTCCAGGCGCCTTTCGACTGAGGGATTTTCGCCGTCGGAGAATCAATGAGGGAATATCGATTTCGCGTTAGTGATTTATTATGCCCGGGCTTGGGTCGGCTTGGATTAAGCAACGTTTATTGCTAAACTAAACTTTAAATAATCGCAAAAAACAAACAATGACTCTGAAAATAGCATACAGCCAAGCCACTCTCCGGCAACTTTAGCAAAAGTGCCTCTGTAGATAGACGCTGGCGGGGGGCCGATCCGGCGAATTAACCTCCTGTTTACAATGTCTGCGCGTCTCCCGTCCGTAAACTTGTTTCCCTCCGCCGAAAAAAAGGAAAGCAGGAGCGCGGCCCCGGAAAAGCGGTATCGAACGCCGGCATTTCCAGAAAATGAAGTTATGTTTTATTCATGCGTAAGCACGCATGCGACCAGATTGTTCAGACCGAGTTTCGCATCCTTTTTCTCTTCTTTTGTTGAGCCGAAAAAAAAAGACACCGCGGTCGGCCGAAATTAAATTTCATCCGGCCCTCTCTGTCTCTCCTTAAAGGCAGACGTGTGGTCGAGCACCTTACTATATACGGACCGTAATCGTGGCCTCTGAGCTATAGACAATTGCGATAGAGCCGCTCGCTAATTAATATATCGCGTGCGAGGGACGCGCAGACTACAGTGGCCTAGTGTAATGGGAAGAAGGAGTAGCCGCGCTGGTTGAGATGCAGAGCGAGGGCCGTTGCTGGGAGACGAGGAGGTTATTTTTAAAATTGCGAGCGGCCGTCGGGATTAGGGAGAATTTATTATCCGGATGCTGAGCGGAGAATCTGAGATGAATTTTTCCTTTTTTTATACTACACAAGTGCGATGCGAGTTATTCTGCAATTTCGGGATATACGAGTTTAAGCGACAATTTGGGAGAAGAACGAGGCGAAGGGATAACAATGAAAACTTGATTAAAGCAGGCCCGAAGAAAAATACATTCGAAATTAACACCCTCTCGTCGCAAATTAGTATTCAGCCCAGCCGAAAAAAAAGGGCGAAATAAAGAGTCGTCGGAGGAGCCCGGGCGAAAGCTCGCCGGGGCGCCGCGCGGCAGGAATTTATCATTTCGGTAGCGCTCCGGCATTTCGCGCGCGGCGACAAGCCTGAAATTGCAGTATTTGGAAGTCGAGTGGGAGCCTCGTCGAGTGGGCGACGAGAGAGAGAGGGAAGATTGGGTGACGGGGCGCTGCGAGCGCACTTGAAACTTGAAGACGCTGCGAGGAGGTTATATAGCGGGAGAATGCAGTCGGATGTGGATAAAAGGAGCGCGACATTTTTTCGAAGACTGTGCGGAGGATGGGAAAAAACGAGATGGAGATGAGGACTGTATGATGCAGCCGGGGCTGTGTATAGCAATAAGGCTCTGTCTGGCCGCGTTTGTCGGGGGGAGCGTCTTGACTCTGGCGAATTTCGAGGAATATGTATGTGCTGTTTGGAATTCAGAGTGTATCGTAATTCCGGCCTGAGTGTGTCTATGATGAATGCAAAATTAATAGGCCGCTTTTACGGCGTACAGTAAAAAAAAGCAAGAGGCGTAATAAAATTTATTACCGAATTCAAAAAGATCAAAGGCGTAAAGAAGCTTTCAATGACTCTATTTTCCTAGAAACAGACGGTATGAATTTTCAAAATTTTACACACGTATCGTAAAGCTCTCGTACGCCCCCGCACTCATATTTTACAAGAGCATAAATCCGTAAAAACGCGTTCCGCATAAAAAAAAAACCGCAGGCACGCATAAAAATCAGCTATACCCGTAAAAAGCGAGGACATTCATTTTTCCGTTATTTACAATTTACAAGTAGTAAACGACCGAAAAAACCAGAAAGAGAGAAAATCGCGCGCACATAGAAAGTAAGTAGTATAAGTCCGTGCTCTGGTCGGACTATCGCGCCACTGCACTGCGACAGTTCGACGGTCATGGATTTTGCGCTCGAGCGCCGCTAATTAGAATTACAAAGTCGTCTGGCCGAGGAAAAGGGAGGCAGACTGAAGGAGCTCGCTTTGACAATTAGGCGTTGGGCTGCCACGGGGGTCTTAGACAAACGCGCAATAAGCAGCAAGCCGCCTGCGGCCTCGATTCGGACTCGCGGTCGATTTGGTTTCTGATTATGGCCGCTTGAGGATCGCTTCGCAGTTCTAGCTTCTACGAGCATTGTTCTGGGCTGCGCTATATTTATGAGTTAAAGATAGATTATTAATTTTATCTCTGAAGGTATTTTTACTTTGAGAAAGTCATAAAATACAAAAAGAAATATAGAAGAAAATTCAAGATTAAAGTAATAAGCAGGGACAATCAAACGCAGCCGTGCACTTTTCCTTCCCGAAACTCCCTCCAGGATCAATAAAGCGCATGCTCATTTCAGCTCCCCCGGAGCGCAAAAAACTTATTTTGATAAATCAGAAGGAAGGTGCAGCAAGTAACGTCGGGGCCAGAGGGAAAAAGTTTTCATCGGCAGCAATCAATCCAGTCGAGCCGCGGCTGCTGCTGCTGCTCTCTCTCCTTCTCTCCCGGCCTATGCCAGCGCCGCTCTGTACTGCACTGCGACAATTCGATGGCCCGTTCGCGGCCTGGACGCGTGGGAGGGACTAGAGCACTCGAGTGTGTTTCGAGCTCCGCCGGAATACGTATTAAAATTCGCGTGTTGTAATCGTTTTTGGGGGATTGACTGGGTAGCTCGCTCGATGGTATAGCTTCACTTGAAATTTTGAAAATTCGGCATTATGTGCAGCGTGTAAAATTAGCCGATATCTGCCGAGCATTCGGTCGAAAAAGAGCAAATGATTCACTTTGCGTAATGGCCATTTCCGCTTTATGCCGGTGCCGCTGAGCCGAAAATTCGCTCCATTTAGGAAGCAAAAAAGGGAAATCGGCCTACAGTTCCACTTTAGCGGCGCCTTTTGTTCGGCGCGCAGTTCAAAAAGCCCGGGGGCGCTGGATTCCCGAACGGCCGAACAAAAAAGAGAGAGAGCTGCAGGAGCATCAAAAGCCCTATCCCCTTCAAACTCCTCCAACCGCTAACCCACTCAGGCACGCACAAAGCCCTCGCCGCAGTCGAAAATTCCGTGAAAAAAAAAACGCGTCCCTCTCTCTTCTCGCATCCGCAAACGCATTGTGCCTGCGTGCTCGTATATATTCATAGGAGTCGGGCTAGCTCGTAGCTCTAGGTTACACTACTCGCCAGTACGAGAGAGCGAGAGCAGCTGCATTCTGCTTTCTCACGAACGAGCAAGATTACTCGGCGGGCTCTCGCGTTAATTGAGTTTACGGGCTGAGGGTGAGAGAGAGGATAGTTACAAGGACGACACGCGGGCTCGCAAATTAATGCAGAAGCGTTTAAGTTGCGAGGGATAAAGGCTGGCCTCCCGATGCGGCATATGGCAATCAGAGTTCGCCGAGAAGAGAGGCCAAGTTGTATCCGCAGCGGGGTAACTCGGGCGCGCGTCCTTACTTCGGCTCTACTTGGAAAACGCGCGCGCGCGCGTTAGATAGAACAACTTGCGAGTCATCAGCGCCGGGAGACAGACACACAACGAATGTAGCCGTCAGCCCAGTCGCGCGCGCTTTCATCAGTAGTTTCTAGCGCAAGTTCGCCGGGCGAGACAAATTACTAGCGATCCTAATAAGGCAACGACGACGTCGCAAGCTCTGGAGTAGAGCGGGAGCCAAGGGGATCCCGTTACTCCCTGATATCTCGCCGGCAAGCGCAAGAGCGCCTCGGCAATTTCAATATCGTGTTTATAGCTTGTTTCCAAGAGCCCGGGATTGAGCGCGTCGGGCTTGAGACGCCGATGAATCCTCAAGATGATCAGCTTTCGACGCCGGGCTTGATGATGTGATGTGTGGCTAATTGGGGGCGATATTGTCTTAGAGAAGTTTTCTCAGACTGGTTTGGATTTTTATTTGATGTGATTGATGTAAGTTTTTTAGGGTATGGGAAAGTTTTGGAGGATGATTATTTTTTTTTTTTAGTTTTCTATATACAGCAGTGAAAATGAAGTAATGCAATCTCGATTTTAATTCTGCTTTTATGAGATTTAATTGAAAAACAAATATTTATTTTAGTGAAACAAATTCGATTAAGCTAATTAAAAATTTTTTAATTCACTTATTGAAATTACTTACGCAACTCTCAATTATAAAAATAATTCCTAATTTCTTTAAAATTCTAAAAAAAGCTCATGTTTTATCCAGAAATTCCAACAATCAAATTACTTTCCACCGAAAAAATCAATGAGCCACCATCGACTACTCCTCCAGCCATCTTTTTCTCTCCATTCCCTCAGTTCCTCTTGCTCCACCCCCTCCCCGCGACTACACCAGTAATCCATCGGAATGATTCCGAGGCCCGAATTCAAAGCTCGAGCCCCCGCAAATCTCCCCGCACCGCGCTCGCAACCTCAACGCGAAGAAGCGACTTAACGAGCGCGCCGCGCAAAAAAAGCTCGATCGCGTCTGGAGCCCGGCCATTTATCCTTTCTCCACAAAAAAAAAAACGAGGCCGAAGACTTGAGGAGAAAAAAAGCAGAGCGCGCGGCCGCGCTCTGTATCACTGTCCACTCGCTCTGGACAGGCTCGCGCGAGAGAAAGAGCCTTTTTAGAAGAGGGACAGCGCGCCGAGAGTATTTCGCGTCTGATTTACGACGCGGCCCTCGCGAAATAAGCTGTCCTTACTTTTTGCCCCCGCTAGAAGAGGAAAAAAACGAAGCGACACGCGGCGTAACGAGCGGCCGACTATCGAAAGCTCGGGAGCTTTCGCAAATCCCTTAAGCCAATTTACGCGCGTGGCGGGCGACTTCCTGGCTTTGGCGTTGTAATGACGAGCCGAGAGCGCGCCGATGACGGCTAACTATGCGAAATCTCCTTGCTTTGTTTCTTTCGCGTCCCTCTTTTTGCCGAATTTCACGCGGGCGTTCCTCGACGCCGGGAAAAAGTGCGGAACGCCTCGCGAGGAGGACGCAGTCGCCGATCATTAATCTTTGCCGCCCCGCCCTGCGCTCAGCTGCACGGGATTCTGCGTCTTGAGAAAGTTTGTGTCGACGTGAGATTCGCTTTGATTGACGTTGCGCAAGATCGGTGAATAAATGGGGAGCTTACCGCCCGTTAATTGAAGATGCACGCGAGAAAACAGATTCGCATCGAATATACGAATTGGCACGCGGAACAAAATAAATTCCCCTCTAATTGAACAGAACTCGAGCTTGCAGAGGGTAGAGCTTGCGTAACGAAGCGGCCATTTCACGGTAACATCTTGCCGTCCTTTTCCGCTCGGCTTTAATTTCGCCGGCGGGCGTTAATTTTTGCGCACAACAGCGCTGCGGATGAGGGCGTATATAGCCGCGCGCCGGCAGCCGATAGACGAGCTAACGCGTTTTCTCGCGCTCTCGCGCGCGTCTGGCATTTCCAATTTCGAGTCAAAGTAGCGCGCCGACAATTGGAAAGCCGCCGCGAGAGAATTCGAAAATCCCGCGCGATATTCCCAGAAGTGTGTCGTACGTATATGTGGGTGGAAGGAGGAAAGGTCGGATACGCGCGGGCACGAAGCCAATCTCGCGCCTGCTGGAACGAGAGAAAAGTGGATATGGCCCGGCTGTGTCGTGAGTATATGTGGAAGCGGGTGAGGCTACGGTGCGATTGTTAATATAATGTTTATTGTTGGAATTTACGCGCGGTCTGGGGTAGAAAAAAACGATACTTTTTTATCGAGCGGATGGATAGTCCTACAATTTTGAACGAGGGATTCCGTTGAATGGGACAAAAGATTTCATTAGATCGAAACTCGAGTAAGAGATCCGGCTCTCTTACGGCGAATTCAAATGCGATTGAGAGACGAACAGAAGTTACAATGCGATCGGTCCGCCTGATAATGAACTCGCTCAGCTCGGGCTGATATTGAGCTTTGAGCATTAGAGATAAGACGACGTGTGGTGGCAATATGTCTGAGGAGCAGTAGGAGAATTGGAGAAATCATCAAGAAGCTTGTTTACACCCGCTGGCTTTTGCTCTAACCCCTTTCTCTCGCTCGTTCGTCAATGGCAGCACGCGTGCTTCAATTCCGTTCTAATTTAATCCCAACATAAACCCAAGTCTCAGGAAGCTCAAGTGTGTGTGTGTATACATATATTTATATATATGTATAAACTCAGATTCAGCAAGTCTTGGCTCAGCAGGTCTCCAACTATATAGCTGTCGCAGTGTACGCGCAATGTACTGCTTTATGCGTGAACGCTCGGCCAGAATGACGATTCAGCGATTATGAGGAGGGGAGGACAGGCTCGATTCTAATAACTGGATACGCGCGCCCGCGCTTAGGGTAATAAACGCTCCGCTAGGTATTTCGGGGCTCGCGTGAATGGAAATTGAATAATTGTGGCGTCGGAATGACGAGATCATATAAATCGATAATATCTAGTGTCTATTGATACTCCGCTGAATGGAGCGACGAGCGCCGATGAACTGTAACGTTAATCGCTTTATGTACAATTTATTGACTGAATAGTATTTTGATTTCTATTATTCTCTAATGCACGCGCTCATCGTGAATTTAAACATTTCGAAAAATATCTCTGGTAGAAAATTGAATATATTCTGGGCAGAATTTCTGGTCAACAAATGTTAAAATGACACTTATAAAAATTCTAAAAATAGCTTTGAACAGAATTTCTAAAGAAGTATCATTTTAACCGTTGTTGACAAGAAATTCTGCCCTGAATATGGTCAATTTTCCACCCTTATAAAAAGCAGCCAAATTACACTACTCAAATGCATTCCCGATCTCATCACCTTATCTAAAAAGCACATTTGCATCGTTAGCACCTCGCAGCTACCCACACTCACTCCAAACTTGAACCGTTACTCCGGCAGCAGTGGAAGCCGCGCCGACAGTAGGACATCAGCGGAACGCCATTGAGATACAGCACTTTGTAGCGTAGGCCGGATATCAACGTATATATTTGTAACGAGCGTGTAATTATGCATACCGTAGAGCGAGAGAGAGAGAGGCTAGGTCTCGGTCTGCTTGGCATTCTCCATATTCCGCTCGGCCGACGTCGTCGCGCGCGGAGCACGACATCGCACTGCGAATACAATAATGCGGTAATAACTTGCCCCTGGCTTCGTGTGCGCGAGAAAGACGTACGGGTGTCAGGGCGCTCGCTCGAGTTGTATGTTTATTATATAACGAGAATGAGATTGGAGTTGCGCGTCGCGGAAAGTTATAATGCGACGGTTTTTGGCGATTGGTTTTTTCGTTTCAAATTAGCTGAGAGCTTTTGGAATGGGTTGTGGGTAATTTGGGATTTCGGAAAAGTAATTATTAACGTAAATGACTTCGGTATACTGTAGGAAAAATTCGATTAAAATGTAAATAAATGGAGTTAAAACGCTAGGCTAATAACAAAAAATAAAAAGAGAATTTAAATTAATTTTTGTTGGCAAATAGCGACACTATAGTCTAAATATACCTATATGTTCATACCAAAATTCAAAGTTATAAAATACCGATAAATTATACCCACCGATAAAAGCCATCACACCTCTCATCAAATAACCCACACGAAAACTAAACAATATCCTTAAAAAGCGAACAAAAGCCTACAGAGCAAAAGCCAGGCGTTAATAATTCTCCGGGCAGCGTTTAACAAACGAAAGTAAAGTGTATATAACGCAGAGAGCCGGCCGCACGGTCATAAAGCGCACAAAAGCCTCGGGGCTTAATACGCACTTTAGCCGGGCGCGGACGTGGAGAGCTCGAGCTAGCCCCGGCTCTCTCTCTCTCTCTCTCTCCCTCTGTGAGAGTGCTTAGAGGCTCGCTGCAAATACGGGGCCGAGTATGCGGTACAGTCTGCGGCCGGGCATTCGCAAAACCATAAACGCTCCTTAAACGCCCGGAGAGCCGTGTGCCCTCGATCTTCGTTTCGACGATTATATATAGGAGCAGAACGGCTGTGGCTCGCTTGCGACCGAATAAATTTCAATCTTTACGCTAGTGCTTGGTTATTATACTGTGCTTGTGTGGGTGATCTTTGTGAGCAATGAGGGTGTTTTATGATTGTTTTTTTTTTCTTGATCGACTAGTGTGTTGTACGTGGATTTAGCGGAATTGTAACCATTAATGATATGTTTCGGCAGTTCAAGTGTATGTCTATATACCGCTAAACTGTTGCACTGTGCGGGTAAATATTTGCAGAAGCTGTGCTGTATATACTTAGCAAACATTCTCTTAATGCAAGTTTCCAAATTATTGCAAATTTTGCAAATCCATTTATTAATGTGCACATGTTAAACCACCACGTCACTCCCACAATTACACCCCCAATAAAATCAATAAATTTCAGTAAACCACCCCAATGTGTCAACACATTCCCAACTTCAGCATCTACATAAACACCTCTTACGTAACCAAAAGCACGCAACAAGATTCCCCACGTCTACACTAATTACTAACTATACCTCCTTCAAAAACAAGCTCGCATGTCCCAAAGGCCAGCAAACAAAAGCAGTCACGCGTCCCACGCTTCCTTCTGCGATCCTCGCGCTTGAAAGCCACCTCGTCGCCTCATCCGCAACGCAGTCGCATAACCAAGCATTGTTTCACTCCCGCCTCTCTCCCTAGACACACAGAATTCAGATCGCGAACCAATAACTCGGGCAAGTCACTCTCGTGCCTCGGCACGGGTACCAGCCACGTGCTAAACGTGAATTCTCCCTTCGGATCGATACTCCGGCTCTGTCTCTCTGCTGCGCGCGCAAGACGAATTGCTGCTGTATACAGCGCGAAAGATCTCGCATCGCGAAGTTTGCTTGTTGTGCTTTCTTTTATGCCTGTGTATAGCGGCGGGGCCTCGATGGGGCGCGCACTTTTCGCCAGGGAATCCAATTATCGGATTATTTACAAGCTCATCTTGCTTAGGCTCGTTTACACGAGCCATCTGACGAGCGACTTTGGAACTTTGGCGAGAAGACATTTTTTATTCAGCGAGAGAGAGAGCCGAGCGAGCGGCTTGTAATTAACCAACTTTTTTAGCCGAAAGATAGGGCGACGGGAAGGAGGAAGAGGCGCGCGATTTGCATACCACCGAAGAGGTTCTCTTCCGTATAGGCTGGTGCAAGGCTTCTTTATGGGATGGGGCGAGCTGGAATAGTAGCGAGCAAGATATCGGTGCCTTCGCGGACGGAGGGAGGGTAATTGAAGCCCGACGAAAAAGAATAATTGCTTCGCAGAAGAAAAAGATCGACGTAGCGAAGCGATGTGTTTACCCGACGGTGAGCTATAGGGACTCGAATGGACGACGTTATTTTCTTCTCGTACATCAGAAATCAGTGAACTTTTGTTTATCCATCGCTTAATTTAACCAATAAAAATTAAACTTTTTCTCAACTCTAAAAACCAACATCTCACAGGCTAAATTCAGCCTCTTTCAGAAATAAAAAGCCCCTAATTTTCAGCGGTAACGAATCTCCCGCTTTTCCCACCACCCTAGCTCTAATGCATATTGCATGCCGCAGCACGCGCGGCCCGCTTTCTTTCCTCCTCTTTTGCCCTCGCCTTCGCATCGAGTCCCCCGGGGCTATTCCATCCGTGCCGGTGCTGCTCTAATTTATTAAGAATCCGCGGCGCATTTAGCGCGACGCTGCCGGAGATTGCGCCCGGGGCGCTTTCTCCGAGAGGTGAGAGAGCGCCCAGAATGGCATTATATTGTTCGTTTGCGAGGCTTAACTCGCAGACTTGGACTTGAGCTGTCTTTTGCTGATTTTGTTATGGGGTTAGGCTTGTTTTAATGTGAGTTAAGAGTAAGGCGCTTCCGGGAAAATGGCAATTATTTTGAACGATGAAAAGCTGTTTTTCGTGATTTGAGAAAGACAATGATTATTTTTGCCTTGTCGAGCAATTTAGTAGGGATCAATCTAACGGCTAATAGAAGGATGAGTATTCGCTGGGTAAATCGAACAGTGACGAGGCACTCTGGCATTGTATTACAGATATACATACTTTTGTTCCTTCCTTTTCCTGATTTTTCCACTTGTCATACTTCGACCGAGCCACTCGCTCAGAATGAGGATATTCAAACGTCAAAATGAGAATCAGGGGAGGAAGATAAAAGGAAGAACTATCGTCAATATGTTGAAGCTGAGTGCCTCGCTGTTTGATTTACTACAAAAATGATGCACGACTAATACGTCCAAGAATAAATCATCTCTAGCAATAATTATTAAAACCCTGATATATATTTAATTCAAAAAACCAAAGCCGGTAATTGAAATGACAAACGAAAACCAATGAATTAGTCGCCGGGAAAAACAGAACGGTAACCCTTTAACCCTCGAGGCTCTAGTCTCACAAAGAGATCTCGAAATAATCTTCTTGTTTTCCCTCTGTTTCCAGCAGCCGCCTTCGACAGGCCCGATTAAGACGCATTCCGACAAACAGCCGAGCAGCTATATACATACATATAGAAAAGAGCCGAAAGGGAGAGCGTACGCCTGGGGAATCTCGCCTTTGGAAGTTGAAACGAGGGTTGCGAGGTAAGTTTCAAAGAGAGAGAGAGAGAGAGAGAGAGAGAGAGAGAGAGAGAGAGAGAGAGAGAGGAGCCGCAGAGGATCCGCCGATTTAATTGCTTAATCCTAGCGGTGGCGGCCGGGCCGCGATACACTTGTCGAATAATTTCCCGCGAAATTAGAGCCCCCCACTCTCTGTCTGGCCGGGATTTGATTTCAAAAGTCACTCGAAAATTCTCTTGGGCCGATTTTAGCGAGTCGTGAAATTGCCGAAGGTGTAACTGATTTTTTGAAGGAGTTGAACAGTATTTATAAGAGAAACGGAGTTTGAAATATAAAAAATTTTGATAGTTTTAAAGAACAATGCTTAACAATGATATTACAGAATGTCGTATAAATAAGAACAATTATGTCCTCGGTATTAAGCCTGACTAAATTCGATTTCTTCCACTGCAATCAATAAACAAAATGTAAACTTTTCGCAAAATGGTATCTTTGTCACCCACAATAAAGTCAAAGCACATCATACCACAAATCCAAAAGGCATCCATCTCTCCAAAACACTTCCTCAAACTATCTTTAAAAACCAATTCCCAATTCCTTCCCGCGTATGCAGCCAAGAACCTTCAGCTCTCGGTCTATCTTCATATTTCCGCATTCCACGCAGTCTCCCTCCCTCCCCCATACATGTCCCCTTTCTCTTTCATCTCTCTCTCCCTTCCTTTAATAGAGCATACGCGATTGTCAAAACAAACAGAAAGGAGATTCTCCCGGAACGCGGGCATAAACGACGACGACGGCAAAGTAGAAGAAGAAGTAGAAGGGGCGAGCTGCTACGGAACGCGCGGCATTTGGAGCGACGAGTGATGGATCGCCGAGGACGACGGGTGGCCGTATGAAATTGATCAGTCGACTAGAATCATTCGATTAAGCTCCCCTGTTCCTTTTCTTTCTTTTTACTCTCCTTCTCGCCCTCTTACTTTCTCTCTTTCTTTCGCCCACCATTGTCTACCCAAGCTTTTTCTCTTTGTTTTTCCGGCGTCGACGACGCTTTTCTTTTGAGGCCACCATGCCTATTAATCGGCCCTGCTCGCGCTCTCGCTCTTTTTTTGCGCGCATTACCGGCAGTCGCCGCTGATGCGAGGATTCCGAGGGAACCGGCTGAGTTCCACAATTTCCGGCCTTTCTCACTACTGATACGGGGAGCTTTATGGATTCTTTGGCTTTCAAAAATTTTTCTTCCTAAGTTTTGACTGCCGAAAAGTTATGGAAATTTATTTTTTTCCAATGTATTTGTCGACGATTAAAATATTGTAGTCGGGAATAATGCAGTACTACATTTAATGCCCTTGTAGGTCTGTGTAACAGTTCGATGGTGATTGAAAATGAGTTTTGCAAAAGTTAAGTTATTAGGATAATATTCATAAAGAGTCGAGAACTTTATAAGAAACTTCGTAACTAGAGAAATTCGCCGCAAAGTACCGGAAAAATTAAAGAAAAAGAGTTTGAAAAATTTGAATTTCACTAAAAAAGCAGATTGCACTTGCTTAATCATAAAACGTTCAAACTACTCTTTATACTTTTCAATAATTTCATTCCGATTGGCAGAAACTTTTCCGCTTCGTAATCATTTCGATTCTTTTATCGTGCGCGTATTAAATAATTAAGAAAAACGATAAAAAGCACAAGTATTACGTAACAGTAGCTTTCAAAGTTAATTAAATATTTTAAACTCTTGGAAAGTAACGTTTTAATTAGATTATACTAAACCGAGAACATCTCTGATATCAATCATTTTAATTTTAATCTATACTATATTTTTACTTATAAATTTTTTTTATTTAAATTATAAACATTAGGTCACCGTACAAATATAAAAAATTAATTAATAATCATACCCCTCATTAAAACCCCGTACTAAAATTTCAATTTTTTTTTTTGCCTTCTAAACATTTCGAAAAAATCTATAAACGGAATTCCCACAGTACTCCAAACCAAAAATAATACCATAAACGCTCGTCACAAAACCATCGATACACCCTCTCACAAAAACGAGTAGCCAGCCTCGAAAAAGGAGAAAGTGCCTAGCGCGTAGGAAGCAGAGTAAGTGTCGAGCTGGCCTCGTCCCAAGGCAACGTAACACCGAATCTGACGTGCGGGGCTCTCCCAAGAAATCCCATCCGCGTTACACGAAGGATTAGCTCTAGGAGCCGGGCTCGCTCGGCCGAAACTGGAGAAGGTGATGCAAAGCCAACGACGTCAAGACAAAGAGCGAGTCGCCGCCGTGCTAGCCTCGAAACTTGCTAACTGCGCTGAAAGCCGAAGTGTGTACGAGGCCGGGCATGATTTTCGTGTTTGCGTCTGAGACCTTATCGCCGCGGCTGTCGAACTCGAAATTTTCCGAAAGCTTAAACGCGAGTCTTACAAGCCGGATCATGGAAAATTCAAAATTTCAAGCAAGCGAAATCGAGAGTGAAAGGCTTCGGCCGTGCGCGAAGTTTCCGCGGGCGAATCGAGCGACAGGCAAATCTGAGAGTGGGCGATAAAAATAAAGGAGAACGGCTCTCTTTCTCGCGGGCTGATCTCGCCGGGCAGTAAAGACTTATCAAAAGCGGAGAGCGGCGCGCGCGGAAATCCCTGGGAAATCTCGTAAAGGGCGGGATTCGGGAGCAGCCGGAGAAGGAGGAGGGAAATATCTTATCCAAGACCGCAGCTCGGAGCGGCGCGTAATTGACATTCAGCCGAGGAGTCGATGTTCATCGGCGCGTAAGCCCCGAGATATAAATCTCGCGTGGCAGCTAGCAAAATTGCCGAGCCGCATGCCGATCGCTGCTGGCCGATTTTCACTTGTGAAATGAATTTTCGATTTGGATGGCGATGCTGGATATTTTGTAGATTGGAAATGGTTTCGCGGGCAAGTTGGCTTTGTTATTTTATGGAAATTATTAAGGGGAGGTGGAAGGGTGGGATTGGATCGAGAGGTTGAGAGGTAAGGTAGAGTTTTTATATGTGTAATGTATGCTTGGGGATTTATGAAGGAATGGATAAAGAAAGAGAGAAAGAGGATTTTCGAATATCCATGAGCGTCTCTTGAGGTCTTTTTCTCTCGTTCGGGAAAGTAGAGGAATTTTGATTTGTCCTCGATTGCTGCTGTAGAGAGATTTTTTCGATAAATATCGATTTTCAAGAAACTTTGCGACAACTTTATGTATACATTACTAAAACGCTATCAATTTTTCCAATAAATAATCAAAAACCAGCTTCATTTCCACAAATCAATAGCAATTAAAACCAAAATAAAATAAAAAAAAGCGAAACAGGAGGACAGGCCTTAATCGGACAGCGCCGGACTCCTGACTCAGACTAAGTAGTCCGCGAGCGTAAAGCAGAAACGCGTGCGTGCTCCCGGTCTAATGGCCGCAATTTAAACAGCCCCGGCAACAACGAAATCCGATTACTCGCGGCGAGCGCAGGAATCATCATCACGCGAAAGCGAGCGCGCAACAGCGAGGGGTAATCTTTCGAATGAGATCGGTCAGCATGTAAATGAGAGGGAGAGCTGCTTGCGTCTTGTCTGGCTGAGCCGATGTGCGCAGTCGGCTGTAAATCGCCGCGCTTGTTGACGCTCGAATCTGAATAATCGAGTTTATGAATAAGTCGGAAATTCAGCTTGGAGGTGGTATCTCTGAAATGAATTGACGATCTTCTTCCGGGGATGTAGGTGGGATGTACGATTACCTAGCTAGAGGAAGAATCTGGGAAGTGATCGTTCCTATTTTTTCTCTAAATTACCGAAAATTACTTCTCGATTAGTCCGAAATTACACCTAAAAACCTAATTTAATGGGCTAATTTCATTTGTATCGTCGAAAATAATTGATTAGCCGTCCGCGAAAACCCATCCTCCCACGCTCTACCTCCCCTTAACAATTGTCGAATTCGCATCAACGACTTCCTCATCCTCACCCACACCCACTGCACCATTTTTCGGTCCTCGCCGTCGGGTAGCCATCTTTAATTACGGCCACTTAAGGTCGCTTCTATCTGCCCCCCTCTGCCCCTCTGTGAAGCGTGTCCAGGCGAAATTCCAGCTAACGCTATCAGATGTTCGTTCGGCGGGGGTGGAGGCGATCGATGGAATTAGCCGATAGCCCTGCAGCAGCAGCAGCGGCCGGGCTCTGCTTCCTGAATTTGACTAGAAAGTCGATAACGCGAGCTGGCGCGCGCGTTCTCTCTGTCGTAGGACGCCGACGACGGCGACGAGCCCCGGGAAATCGAGGAAGCGGATTACTGCGCCAAACAAAATTACCCTGGGACGAGCTGCTGCCGCCGCTGCTGCTGCTGCTGTGTGAAGTTTTAGCGGGCGTTCCGGCCCTTTGTCGCCGATGATGGGGGGAATGAAAGAGTTGACGAGGACGCGGCTGGCCGGGCTGATAGTTTCGTTTAAATGACTGCGCGGCTGGGGTATTGGAAGGATGGGTTTTGTTGATGGGTAGTGCTTATTTTTCATGAGGGTTCGTTTTTTAATCTTAGATTTGTAAGGATTAAAGTTCTATGATACTTTTTAAATTAATTTGATGACTTGAAAGAGCAGCGATTTCATTCAGAAGATTGATAGAAATGATATCCGAAAAAAGAAAAGAGATCTAAGTTTATTTCACCAGCGAAATAAGAAAAAACCAAGAGCGCCGCAATTAACCGGAACAGTCTACATCGTGAAAGGCTAGCAAAAAACTGCGCTAACCTATAACCCACCCCTCCAAAAAAAAAGACGAAACCTCCTAAAATAGAGGTCGGCGAGTACTCGGACGATAGACGAGCCGTCTCGCTCTCAAAAAAACAAAAAAAAACCTACAGAAACTCTGGCTCACATTCCTGGCGCTTCGAAACTCTCGGTCTCGATGCGCGCGAAGATTTCTAAAGCACCACCTCCCCCCCTCTAGTTCTCGGTAACTTCATCGTCTGCAGCCGAGAAATCGGAGTACTGCGCGTAGGCGTAACGGGGGAGGAAAGCGTTCGACGTTTATGGGGTTGCCTATAGCAGTAAAGCGCGCGATTTGATGGGAGCCAATACATTTGAGCTTATCACCTTATCGCTCGCTGGGGCCCCGGGTACATATAGCTAGAACGCGCTGGCTCTGTCCTACGCGCGGCGGCGGCGGCGGGGTAACCGCCATAAAATACCGAATGAAGCTCCCCTACCGAACTCTCGCTCTCGACCCTCTGGAAACGGAGGGAGCCGGGCCTAATATATATACGAGGCATGAGCGAGCGAGCAGAGGAAAACAATGTGGGAGGAAAGATGGGTTTGGCAAAAGTGGATGACGGACTGGATGATCGATGGCTGGCTGGCCTGCTTTCTTCTATTTTCACGGGCTGGCTGAGGTGAGCTTCTGAGGGGGGAATTAAGGTAATTTAATTAGAGGTCGGGTGTAGAGGTGGAATTATTTTATTGCCCGAATCTACGGTGCTTTAAAGAAGTGCTCGACATTAGCCCAGGTACCTTTTATGGCCCGGGAGATAAGGAAGCGGAATGCTCAGCGTACCAAAAAATCGTAAAGATCCTGAGATACTGAATTGATGTATGAATTATTGTCGTTTTTACAGATCGTCGACATTATTTAAGCGAGAAATTTGAGAAAAAAATTTTTAAATATAATAATAAAATATGTTAATTAAAATGATCATAAAAATATTTCTTTAACAAGAATGAACGCTGCGAGGTGCATTCAAAAATCCTTTTTCTCAGCAATAAACAGAAACTATCACTCGAGAAGATTGACTCTTTTCTTGAAAATAGCTACTCCTCTTTTTCCCGCACTTATCTTCCCCGGTCGCTCTTAAAGCAGTTACGCTTTTTACAGCTCGAAAAAAATACGCGCTCGCTCTCTTTTTGCAAAGTTTAAGAGGGGGAAAAAGCGATTTTTCCGACTCTCTCGTCGAGAGAAATTTTATTATTTTCGAAGGCACTCCGCACCTCCGTCCGAACGCGCAAAAGTTAAAACGAAAAAAAAAGAAAAAAAACACTATAATCTTCATCAAACTAAAGAGCTAACGAATTAAACGCGCTTATCCCAACAGAGAATCTCTCGCCACCACAAAAGGCATATTAAATCCGGCGCGCAAACAGTTTTCCGCGCTCAGCGAAAACTCGTTAGACTCTCTTGCAAAAAAACCCCGTCAATCGATCAGCAGAGAGAGACATTCGTACACCCACGCCGTTCTACAATATTAACACAGCAGGCGCTTCGTCTCTTTCTCTCTCTCTCTCTCTCTTTGCGCACGTGATCGCGCGTTTAATAATCGCGAGCGCGTTTAAACGCATTTAGAATACGAGGCGGAGAGGCTGCCGATTAGCGAGCTGTGCTCGTGCTCTGAATCGATGCTGGCTTGCGCTGCTATCTCCGCGGCTCGCTGCTGGGTTGCGCAACTGAATTTTCGGCGGGTCAAGCGAGCGCGAGCCTGTATTATCGACTGATTATCGCAATTAGCCTTTGTCTCTGTACTTCGGACGTGTTGCGGCCGTAGTGCGCAGCTGTGCGGCATTTGGTTTTTTGTTTAAGGGAAAAAATGGATAGGCGAACGGTTATGGGTATTAATGGGGTGATTGGATAATGGGAGTTGCAATTTTTAAATGTTGGGGTGGTTATGTTTCGAGTCAAAATTTGATTATACAATCACTGAAATGATGCTCACTACATATTAATTAGTCTCCAACTTAAAAATCTAATTGAATCCTATATATTTTGCTATCCGGATTATAATAAATATTTTTTAGAACAAATTACCGAAGAAACATAATTTTTCATCACTTTTACCCATCAATCCAAAAAACCATTACCGAGTAAACAACAGAAAAAAAGCACTCGCACCGTAGAAGAGCAGCACTCGCCCATTTCGGCAGTCAACGCAATACACCCAACCATTAATGCAGTACTCAGAGTAATCCAGCAAAATGCGCAAGCGCGGGCGCGTGTTACAAGAGATAAAGAGATAGTAGAGCAGCATCACCGCAAGCATAAATATTTAACGCGGTTATAACCTCACCGCGGCAAATAAAAAGCGCTTTAATTTATCATGCGCCGGCTACAACGATAAATTGGCGGCGCGCGCGCTGATTGCCCTGCGCGAGCCGCTCGATGATCATCAAAATATCGGCTTGTCTCGTCCTTTCACGTACACCCAGCGCCCCTATTGAAATGCAAAAACGCCAGGCGACATTGTTTTGCCAGGCTTTTTTTTTTCACCGAGCTTTGAGCTCGCTGGCGCGGTATGTATGTTAACGAGCCGTGCGCGCGGTGTATTAGCTTGGGCAAACTTTGCGAATCGATACGCGCGAATATTGGGCGTGAATCTGATTTCACGGCGGGGCTTTTTATGCGCGCGCGGCCGCGGTACAGTGGAAATGTGTGTATGCATTTGTTCGCGCGCGGACGGTCGGGAGCAATTCGGAGAATTAAGGTAGGCGGCTCTGGGTTTTTTTTTTACGGCGGTTAATAGAGCGCGCAGGCGAGCTGATAATTGCATGGGCTTTTTATTTGCTTTATGAAGCGGAGCTTTCGGAATGATTTTACGGATATTTTTTGAAGAGGGATAATGCTGGAATTAAAATTACCTTGCTGTTGGAAATAATGAATTTATCTGTTTGCGGAAAAGATGGTTTTAATTTTGAATTTACGCGCGGCAGATCATATTGCTGGGTATTCAGGGCTTTCGGGGCTCTTCGTTCAATACTCTTTTTATGATTTTGCTATTCAATTTATGAATTTTTTTTGGATGGAATCAAGAATATAAATTGGGTTAAAACATCTGTTTCTGTGTTGTCAATAATAGTAGAAGTAATAGATAAAATTCTAGTTGATGGAATACCTTTAAGTGCAACGTTTCTAACAATCCATGCATATTTTTTAAATTAGCCAACTGAATAAATCAGCGGATAATCTCAATATTTGCTAAACAAATATAAATCCGCGTCTCTTGTAACGTCAATTTGATATGCAAAATCTACCGGTGCTCCAGCCCCGCTAAAATTAAAACTGAACCCGGCCAATCAAATCGAGCACACCCAACAGCAAACTCGGCTCCCAAAAAATGAATTAATCCAGCCAAATTTTTCACCCGCGTCGTATAAACGACTTAATCAAATGCAAAAGCAGCATCCCATCGCACCTCCCAAATTAATCCAAAACCAACCCATTCCCACATCCTCACTCAGCTCTAAATCTTTTTCATCCTCACATCCCATCCTCTTCCAGCACCGTGACGTAATATCACCGGGGCTCGAAAACCGTAGGGCCGTCAGTCATTCAGGGCCGCTTGGACTAGTCGGACAACGGACGGACGCGGGCTGTCGGATCGGTTTTGTCGGTCCAGGCCAAACATTCGCGTCGGCGGCCGCGCGCACATATCGAGTTACATCGATCCTTCCTCTCTCGCTTTCTGCCGGGCACTTTAGCTCCGGCGAGAAAGAGCGAAACTGGACTCGGCGAATTCGATTCGCCCATGCACGCGCGCGGCGGATTTCCGCGTCGCCACGCCAAGGATATAATCTCGCGCCGCTAAAAGTGCGAGCGCGTCAATCGACTCGAGGGCTGCCCCCGGATGTTTACACGCCTATGGGGACGCGCGCTGCTTTTGATAGCCGAGCGGGGAGATGGAGGTCTGGCGGTGTGGGTGGGTGTTTGAGGGAGAGTTTGGGTTTGGATGGGTAGGAGATTTTTCGTTTTTTATCGGTTTGGATGGAAAGCGATTTTTCACCTTAGTCTTTGTGGTGTTTTGACGAGTTTTTTAATAGAGCTGTTCGAGTTCTTTGGTTTCGGATAGGAAAAAAATTAAATTATGGGTATGGGTTACTGAAATAATTTTTTAGTTATTCAAAGAACGCTGAAAAAACTGCATGTTTATTAGTATCTGAAGAAACTTTCTGGAAAATAGCAAGTTTTAGTTTTGTTAATAAGAACATATACTCTAAGCTCAAAAGTGCGAAACCTGAAAGTAAAGTTTAAAAGCTTTATTTTAATCTTTATAGAGGTTCGCAATGTAAGTTTTAATTCATAAAGTAATTTTTATTTACTAAATTTAATATCATGAAAATACATACAATATTGAATTACAAAATTTCTAATAGAAAATAAGAGTCGTATACTAAATTGAGATAATTAGCTATATTATAAATGTAAGTTTATATTTATATGTAGAATTTATAATAATATTGCTACGATATTATTATAATATTTACAATATTTGAATTACTGCTACAATACTGGTATAATATTAGTACAATCAGTATAATATTTATATTGTTTCAATATTGTAGCAACATCGTAACAATATTGTGTTAGTATTCTTTCAATATTTTTGTAATATTATAACAATATTAAAAGAATATTAACACAATTTTCTTAGAATGTTGCTATAATATTGCTACAATATTAACACAATGTTGATACCATATTAATGCAGTATTTTGTATAATATCTGTGAAATAATGCTAAAACATTCGTGCCATTTTGCTATAATAATACATTGCAATATCTTACCAGTATTTTAACAATATTATTATAGATTTGTGTTATATTGTTCTGTATAATATTGTTACAGTTATGTTGCTATTATATCTATAAAATATTGCTGAGACAAATAATTGATGCATTAATGGTAAAATATTAAATTAGAACCCACATTTATGCTTCAAAGTTACTTTAAGGATTAAAACCTACATTTTAAGCTTTTATAAAGATTAAAATGTAGGTTTTAAACTTTTTATTTCCAGATTTCGCATTTTTGAGTTTAGAGTGTATAAAAAGTAATTTCTCAACTCAAATTTTTAATATTTACAAATGAAGCTTATCCGAGGCATTCATTGATTGTAATATTTCTATATTTTTAGTGATTCATGATTATAAAAACAAAATACAATCATTTTCACTATTCAAATCTTCAAGCATTTAAAAAAAATTAGTATTAGAAAAATTAAGAAAATTATCATTATTCTTCTTTTATACCATATAATAATGGTTTATTACCATATAAAACTTCCAGCTATCGAAAAAATTGAAAATTTTCAAGTTTCCTATTTAATTTACAGCCCGCTATCGCGTCCCCCCATATAAAATACAACTTCCTCGACAGAATTTTTTTTCGTCACATCTTATCTCCACACTTAATATCCCCGCGCGACTTACGTATACACGGAAAAATAAAGGAAAACCAGCGCAGCCCCCGGGTTCCGTATTTTTTCCAGGCCCGCTATGCCAGCGACGCGTGCGGTACATCTGATATCCGTGAAAAAAAAAAGAAAGAGAGACTAGAGCCAGCGGCGCACGTCTCGAGGATATTGTTTTAAAGCGGAAATCTGTCCCCGGCGAGCAGTAAGAAAGAGAGGCTCCTTGCTCTATCGTAAATTGGGGAGTCAACCTGCGCACAAAATGAAGACGGGCCTTTCTCTATCTTGCTTTCTGCGAAAAATTGAATTTATGCAAAGCTGATCCCTCCGCGCACGCGAGCGAAATCAGACTCATTGATTTTTCCAGCGACGTGCATTATGGCGTTGGTGAGATCGATAGTTCTCAGCGTGCTCTTATCGAATTTATGGGATAGGGGCGGAAGAATCGACGGCATCCGAAAGCGAGTAATGCGGTATATGAATAATTCGTGAAAGAAAGAGTTGGTTAGAAAAAGAGGATGTCTGATTGGGGATGAGAGGATTTTATGAAAGCTAGGGAATTATGTTTTCCTAACGTGGTAAGAGAAATTTGATTTTTGGAGCCTTATTTGCGTGTGCGAAATCAAGTTTTTTTTTTACCTGAACAGAAAAAATAGTATATGACACTCGTTAGTTCAGGTCATTCGCACACTCGATTTTTTGTCAACTTATACCTTTGACGGATGACAAAATCAACTTGTGTGAGAATCATCAATTTTGCTTACTCACTATGTACTATATTTTACTTTCCGGGAAAAATACATAATGGTATGCTAATTATACATAATACGGTAAGGAAAACCTTAGAAAGCAAAACAACCATAGCCTCGCAGAATCGCGCAAACGCAGAGCCATCCTTCCCAGAACGCATACATTAACCTCTCCCTCAAAATTAGGTCACCCTCGCTCCTCCGCAATGAATCAGCCTCGCGAAAGAGTACAGTTCTCAGCTTGGAAACTAACAGCTGCGCTCGCTGTAATACTCGGCGGCCCGCCCCTCGATAAATCCAGGCCCCTCGAAAATCTCGAAAGATGAACACGCGCGAGCTGCACTCGGGGACGCTTAGAGTCTTCGCCTCGAAAATGGAAACAAGCCGGCTGCTCTCGAGAGCGCTGTTAGTCCGCGTCGTTATCGCGGCAACAACTGACGTCTTTCGCGAGAGCACGTTCGTCAGGCTCCACGTACGTCAAACGTTTCTCGTGTTCCGCCGGCCTGAAAACCTGGGGGAAATCTCGGCGTCGCGCAGGACACGAGAGTCCCATTTATTCTTCCGCTCTCTGGCTCTACTCGAGCCATTTCTCTGTCCAATCGAGGCACAGCGAGGGAAGGACGATGTTGCGAGTGTAGAGAGACGCGGAGCTTGCGGTTCGCGGAAAAATCGAGCTGGAGGGTTTTTTTAGTCGGCCGAGCTTGGACTGAGAGCCTTTCTCTGTAGCGGGGAGGCTATTGATGCTGGTGATTTTAAGGGATGCAGTCACCGGAGGTTGAGCTTTGTCGAATGGGTTTATAGCAATTTGACGATGATGTAGGTGGTTTTATGACGGGGTTAGTTATTCGTGCGAGTGATTGTTTGTATTAACGTTGAAAGAATTTTTGTACACTTAATAATAGAACTAGAAGGACATTAAGCACTTTTTACATAAATTGCTAAAATAATTTAGTTACCCCAATATATCAACCAAATGAAAGACAGCTTTTTAATGTAGCGATCAGCAAACTCACTAAAAAAGCAGTCGCACACTCAAAGTTTTAAAGTGCACGTGTAAAAGCGAGCCTCGGCTCGGGCGCTTTGATAGCAGACGTCGAACTTGCGCTTCCCCGTTCATCCTCGCCTACACACGCACACACACGCGTGCGGAAATTGGAAAATTTCCCGGGGAAAAGCAGTTCGCGCCCTGAATTTCCGAAGCTCGTCGCGTCGTCGTTTCGTGCCGCTTCTCTCTCTCTCTTATTTCTTTTTTTACATCCGTCTCCCGGCTCCGTCTTTCGTTCGTTTTTTCAGAGACGATGGCTCGCTCTCGATGTTTCTCCGGCCGTATAGGCCGGGCTGCCTGTTGTGACGACACGCGCGCGGCTTTTCTTTCCTTGCGAATGACGCGCGGCATCGCCAATGAGATGGGCTGGGGCTAATGTCAAACAGAAGAGTCTTGAGGCTGCTTTCTATTTTTGCTTGACTTTTTTTGGAGACGTCGTGGGTGCGATGGGTTGGGTTGCTTGCGCTTGATTTCGTTTGTTCTCTGTCTTCTGGTTATGTATTATATTTTATATATTTTAATGCGCATGTTTTGTGGCATTAAAACTGTTACGTAAATGAACTACATGGAAAATTTATGAGTTTTAGAATGCTTTCTATTTCTGTGTCTCACCAAACTTGGCTGTATTCTACTACGCGTATGTTCACTACATGAAATATTGTAAAATACCTATATATGGTTTTTGAAAATAATGTGATACTGTATTAAATTATTCAATGATAAATAAGATAATTTGATGAATACCTAAAATATTTTAAAATAAATGTTGATGACCATATAATTTGCATAATGTCTTATGATCCAGTAGATTTTACTTTCATTTATTTCAAGCCTGCAAAAGCCACGGTCATGAGGACGGCGAAAGACTAAAAATCCAGCCGCGAGAAGGGAAACCCAATGAATAAGTACGAAGATTACCGCTGGAAGTACATACTAGGCGGACCCGCGTTCGCAACAATTGACCTTTGACCCAAAGAATAAATCAGCTTCTCCGCAGCAGCACTTCCGTCTAAATATTCATGGCGACTCTCTTTCTCTCTCATCCCTCCCTATTTTTCTCGTATTTTTCCCTCCTTTTATTCGCATAATTTTCCCAAGCCAGTTGCTTACCGCTCGAAAATCACCCATAAAAACGAAACGAGCCGAAAGCGAGACATTTCGCGGATGCAAATTCGCCGGCGAATTAATCGCCTTTCTTCGCGCCGTTATAATTTTCACAGCCAGACCTTTGCGAGTATACTTTTTTATCTCTCACAGAGAATCCGCTTTGAGCTGGTGAACTGAATCGACTCGGCGACTCTTTGATCTCTCCTCGTGGAAAAGACCCTTTCCTGGCCAGTTTCGCGCGCCCTTCAAAGACTGCCGAGGCTCTATGTACATGTATGCTGGGTCCGAGGCGAAAAGGAAGTCGAGTGCCCAGACCGGCGTCGTTTGCACTGTGGCAGGAAGAAAGAGAGGTTCGGATGTTGGCTTTTTTTTTGACAATGGGAGTGTCGATTTTGAAGTTGGAGCATTAATAAAGTTTGGTTTTTTAAGAGAGGCTTTTATAAACGGTGAAAATGATTTAAGTTTTTAATATATTAGTTGTTTTTTAATATAAAAAGGAGCATTTTCAGGATAATATAATCATTAGATTAAATTGCTTTTTAATTAAGTTATGATGTTATAGACTGCTGGGATTACAAGACCACAATTTTCGTAGTAACGTATTTTATACGGCTATAAATTTCATTAAACTGCAAATTTTATGCACTAACAACATTAATTTTGTTGCTGATAAATTAAGCGGAATTTATTTTACCATTGGATAGAGCATAAAATTATACTGTTTATTATTTTAAGCTCTCGTAGCTTATTTACGTAGTCGAATTGAAATTTGAAAAACAAAAACAACTGTGTTGTCGAGCTTTTAAAAAGGGCAAAGCAAACAAATAAAATATTCCGTTAATTAAAGAAGCCACGAAAGGCAAATAATCTCGTCTTCGGGCAATGAAAGACGCTCGTAATAGTCTTGAAACGAAGTGCCGGAAGTGGAGAGCTTGCAGCGCTCGGAATCTTCCGAAACGCACCTTATCCTTGAGCCTTTTTAACGAGCGCGCAATCAAATGACTCTCCTCCGCGCCGCTGTACATCCAAAGGAATCCGGGGCGAGCTTGCGCCGCGTCCGTCGGCTTGACGTTTTTATCGCGGGGCTCTCCCGCGCAATTTTCGGGCCCAACGACGGAGGAAATTAAATTACGCGCGGCCGAGCGGCCGCTTTTTCTTTTCCTCCAGCTTTCGAGCCGTTTATTTTTATTTCTCGAGACTGACGGCGGTCGTTCGTATAATGAAAAGACGCCGGCTGACGTATCGCACGCGGCATTTCCTGGAGATTCCGGGCGCGAGATGAGACGATTGTTTTGCCTTATGATGCTGGTGAGTGGAGCAAGAAAAATGGTTTGTACTCGAGAGCTGCGAGGTCGTTCACTGTTGTAGCTTAATCGTGTTTGTTATTGAAAATTTAAGAGGGGAAAAATTATGCAGTTTAAAAGTAGTTCAGACATGAAAGTAATGCGAATTAAGAAAACAAAGTTAGTCATAATATACAGTAAACAAGTAAACCGAGGTGTAAATGATTCTATTTAAAACGCACTTTATGATTCCAAAAGTAGAAAACGACCAAAAATAGTTATTTCAAAGTCTTTTCAATATTTTATCATCCTGATAAAATTTATTTTAACCATTCCACTTTGAATTCTAAAACAGCTCAATGCAGATTAAATCAACAACAATCCAAAACATTTACTCAAACTTTCCACCTTAACAATATCCAAGCCACACGCACCTCCACAGCTCCAACTTCACTTCATCCTCAACCTCAGTCCTCGCCCTCAGCAAGCCGTCAGGCGAAACGGAATCACCGATAAGTCGTAGTCGCAGCTATCCCGCTTCCTCCTCGAAAGCTCGCCTCGCGTCTATATAACGGTCAAACGGTCTCGCCGTAAATCGCATGTGTAAAAGGACGACGCCGCCTTGGGCAGCAAGAAAAATCGCCGCTTGCACACGGGAAAAGGAGGATAGATAGGCGAGCGCTCGATAAGACAGCTCGCGCGGCCGAGTAAAGAGAGATAGCAGCTCCGGCTTAAAACTAACGCTCGCGCGAACTCGAAAATCAAAGCGAAGGGAGGATGACAAGGAGGAGCGAGCCGACTACGGGAATGGTCTGTAAAAAAGTTTTAGGAGTAAAGCAGAGCTAGGCTCGGGGGGCTGTATACGCCGGGAGCGCCGGGCTGGAGTCCGATCACGTAGACTCATCTCGCCCGTAAAACAGCGAGGCGGTGGCTCACATACACGCCTTGGCTGTTTCGCGTCAGTCATTTTTTTTATAAATTAATCAAGTTTTTTTCTTGTTTGATACTGTGTTTTAGAATAAAAATGCCGTTTGACGAGGAAATGTGAAAGTTCGGTCAAGTACTGCTTATAAAATATTTGCCAGAGTCTTGAGAAATCCTGAAATTTTTAGCGCGCCGTTTCAGCGTGGAATACATCAAGGCGTACACGTGTACAGCCTAAAAAGGCCAGAGATCAGGCATGTCGGCGGTGTTTCGCGCCGAGGCGAAAAAAGGCGAGCGCGTGTTGCATTATGTCTGCGGCGGGCGGGCGATAAAAAAAAGGTTAGCCATGAAAAAATCATGTTCCGCTTTATTTTACGGCGAGCCTTCTCTCTCCCATTCTTTCTTTTTCCCTCCTTCTTTCCCGACTCTAACTAGCCTATCTCGTGCACGGATACTTCTTACTCGGAGCTCGCGCGGCTGACACAGGCGGCTTTTGTGCACTGGCTCACCTTTTTATTTCCAGCGCCGCGGCGAGTTTGCACGTATATAGCCCGCAGATCTACGTGCGCGATAGGCGGACTGTATATCGCTGGAGGTGGAAGATATAGAGTGGAATGCGAGGGGATCGCATGAAGTCATTGTAGGCCGAGTGGCTGGTGATGCTTGAGGAGATGCCTTTGATTATTTTGTGGAGCGATGGAAAGTGAAAGGAGCAATTAGATAGTCATGCTGATGATTATTAATATTGCAAAAGTATGTAGTCAGATAAATCAATGTTGAATATAAAATGACAGCGAATGAATCAATGAATTAACTAGAACACCCATAATTTAAAACTCACACAAACGCACGAAGCAGCCGTATAATCAAAATTAAATTCCATTCACCATCCAGCAATGAAAAGAGCAGCTTGAGTCGAGCCGGCACTCGGAACGAGCCGGCAATCAGAGCGCGATAAGAAAAAGCCGATCATTGGGTTAATAAGTGTCGGATTACGCAATCGTACTCCGGCATTGCTAACCACAGGCAGTAGCCGAGGCAGTTCCCCTCTGCGGAAATCGATATTTGAAAATTGAGATGATTAGCGCCTTCCTATCCCCGCGCTTCGGCGCGAACGAGCGTGGAAAGCGAGCGGAGGCGAAAAAGGGCCAACGGACGGGCGCTTAGGGCCGCGATAAATTAAGACTCGGCGCGGCGGGGGCGGCTTTATGGGGCGAATATGCACATCCATATCCGCACTTTGCGAGCTTCGTGCCGCGCGCACATTCCCCACTCGCGGCGTTTCCGGCTGCGACGACTGCGACGGAGTATGATGTCGCGTGGCGAGGAAGTCGCGATGGTGTGTGTGTGGGTGAGGTGACCGTCTGTATGGGGGGTATGGAACGAGCCGAAAAACGCGAGAGGTTACTTGCTGGCTGTGTTTATGGTACTTGTCTTTGCACGGTTGTATGAAAATGATTGCGATTCTGATTGTCGGGTTACGTTATGCTTTCTTTTTATAAAAATTTATTACTATATTTAGTACCTAAACCTCATTGAATAAGTGTAATCATAAGTACTAAAATAAGGTATTTTTTTAGTCTTTTTATTGTAACAAAAAAAACATTTTTTTCTAGATCAACATTGTTACAAATAGTACAAAATTGTATTCAAAAAAGAAAAACTAAAATACACACAGTGCCGTCTTTTGTCAATTCATACCAACAAATTACACTTTTAAAACAGAAGACTTCCCGCCCCAGCTGCGCGCGCACAATTAAAACATGTAAATTTCCGTAAACCAGTCTTACCTCCGTAAACGTTACTCAAGAATGCATAAATACAATTCCAGCCCGCCGCGCAGCCCCGAGCTCCTCGCACGAACGCATCGCAATTTTCATTGAAAATCCCAGCTCGGGCGACAAAGCGGAAGTCACAACCCTCCTTTACTCGGCCAATAACTTAATCCCGCTCTTTACTAGCTCCTCTATCTCTTATAAACTGTAGAATGAATTGGACTCAATGTAAAAGGCCGCTCGATAAACGCAACGCTATCTCTAAAAGTCCGGCTCGTGTACGTTCGTGGCTGTCTCGTTATCAAAACGCAAGGATCGACTAGCCGCTCGTGTTCGGCACGAAAAGAGAAGGCAACGACTGTGAGAGGATCGCTCTGCATTCATTAATCGTCGCTCGACTCGGGGGCTCGCTCGCGCGCGTCCATTAATGCCGCGGCTCGCGCCACGTGCTATCTTCGCGTGTACGAGCGGAAACAGCGGGCCAGGAAATATGGGCCCGCCAGAAGAACGGGGGGGAGGGCAGAGGACAGCCGATACGTGGAAGGAGATAAGGCGGGGGGCGCTGCGCCGAAAGACGGTAAGAGAAAGAGGAACGGACTAATGCAGGGGCGGCGCATAAATCCGATTGCTCGACTTTGTGTGTAGGTGGATGTGTATGCCTGCGTGTGTATAAGATACAGTGCGGCGCGCGTTAAAGCCGAGCGCGCGCACTTTGCTATTTAAATGTTATAGGGGGGACAAACGAAGTGCCTCGGAGCAGCAGCGGCCTCCTGTCGCTCGCGGTTTAAGCGAAACAACGGCCAACTCGCGGAAACAATAGAACCGAGAGAGAGAGAGGGAAAGAGAATGAGAGAAGGAGAGAGAGGCTGGATTTTCTCGGTGCCGACGCTGCTACTACTACTACTACTACTACCAAGACGAATGGCGTTAAGCCAGAAACGCGCTCGGCGCTGCGCTGGGATGAGAGGACAATATCGTGTAGCTGGAAATTTAGAAGCGAGCGAGTGGGAGAGAGTAGACTTCATAAATTCCGGGCCGAGCGCGCAGCTACGAAATTATGTCTGGGATATGGGAATAGGCTTGTGTATAAAGTTTTCTAATTGAGTGCGATGTCGTCTTTCTTAAAGCACGTTTTATTAATACGGAATAAGGCGAGAAATTTTCAAGAGCCAATGCATCCATCTAATCTTGTCGTTGAAATACGAGAACTATTCAAAACTACGCTCAGCAATCTGAAAAAAAGACAATCTCTTTCCATCGATAAAACGAAACACGATTCGCAGGTGCGAAGCTTGCGCTCGAAAATCGTGAAAGCCCGAAGGGTTAAAGAGGCGTCAAGCTCGAGCTTGACACACACGGGGGGAGCAATGAAAGCTGCAGTATATGACATCTCGCGGGCAGGATGATATCTCTCCGGCTGGCTTTGATTTTTCCCGGAAAACACTAGGAGCGGCTTACGGCTCGCCGGCGGAACGAGCCGATCGATCGATCCGAGGATAAACCGGCGCTCCTCCTATTTTCCGGCTATTGTCGGCAAACAATGAAACGGTTACCGGGAACGCGTTAACGGCGTCCCATTGTCTCTTTTCGAGGACAATGCTTTATTTCTGCGCGGCGAAGCCCGTCTTTCCTATCCCTTTGCCCCCAAGTCGCCGGAGTTTTGCGCGAAATCGACTCGAAACTTGCTTAAAATTTCAGAGGAGGCAAGGGGGAAGGGGCTTAGTGTGTAGAGAGCCGAGCTCTGATCATCCCGGCTGAATTGGAAGGATCGGAGGCAAAGGGTGATTGTGCAGGCTGGGGGATCTATGCTTGGAAAAATTGATGAACCTGTTGCCCCGGTGCAAACTAATTCAAGAGCGCGTAGACTGATTTTCTCGATACGAGCGGGTTTCTGTAATGGCCGACTGTATCTGGGCTTAATCTACTTTGAGATATTAGACTTGCTGTTGCTGTTTTATTTGTCTTTGAAGATAGGAATTAAACTATTTGCTATGGTGGTTCTATGGTGGGATCATTTAGAAGATTTAGCAGAACATGTGTGAAAAATTATTTATGACCTAATCTACAATATTGGAATAACTATCCAAATTAATTAAGTTTTTATAAGGGTTTAATTAGCTCTTAGCTAAATTTAACCGGATTAAAATAGTCAAGCATAATTAGTCAAAATTCAACGTAGCCACTAACCCAAAACACGAAAAGCCAAGCACCATAAACAAGTCTCAATTTCCAACCTCCACCGTAACCCAATTCGCACAACTACCCAACAAAGCAACAACAACATTTTCCATTAGAATCGTCAGCGGGACAATTGCCTAATCTGAAATCGCGATTATCTCGAAATCAGCCTCTCCCCTTCCGGCTGAGAGCACCGAGTGAATTTTCTCAGCGGTGACGCTGGAGCGTTGGCTTCGCGGGTAATTTAGTCGCATCATGGGGAACAAGAGTCGTCGAATCGAGCGCGGTAGTTTCGACTCCAGGCTGCTGCTGCTTTGCGCTCGTTTGCCTCGCATTCAGGCCGAGCTGCTCGCGCGCCACTTCGCCCTATATGATCATTAGCGCGCCGAACACGGACTAACAAATCCGTGGAGCTGCGGAGGATGGGAATTAGGCGGAGAGGTGAGTTAAACGGAATAAATGTGCGGGGAATTTGCGAGCGATCAAAATTTAATATGAAATAGCGCGGTTTTAGTATAGCGTCGACGTCTTAATTAAAACGTCAAGTACTTAATTCCTGCGCAAAAGACACCCGTTCAATCCACAGAAAAAGAAAGCGAACAATCGAGGAATAGAAAGAGAAGGAAAGCAAGCCACAGATAGACTAGCTCACCCAGCGGCGCGGGTTATTGGGAAACAGTTGGCGGGCGAGTAGGCCGTAGGTGTAAGCCGGGGGACGCGCGGGAAACGAAATATATTAGCGTCGCTGCGGTTCGAGTCGTGCTCGCTGGCCCCGATCTGTCACACAAATCACCCCCTCGGCGGCCGCACGGAGAGGGGAGACAGAGAGAAAAGCGCCGCTCGGCTTTTCCCGGATGCGCCCGCGCCGCTGCTGCCTATATATCTCGCGGTATCAACGATCCTGGCGCGCCCAGCGGCAGCAGAATTCTATCTCGCTCGCGCGCGGGGGATATGACAATCGCGAGCGCGCGCGCGCTGGCTCGTGTTACGACACACCAGCCGCCGGTTATTAAATTGGAATTATGCTCGTCGATTATACGCGCCCGGCGCGCGCGGAGAGGGAAATCTGATTAACGCCCCGTTAAGCGCGAGCAAGCTCTCTCTCCCCTGTCCTTGCCGGAATCTCGTTGCTTCGTCATTTTCATTTTTTTTTTAGGCTGGATTATTTTTTGGTTTGTTGAAAGTTTAACGTAAATTTAACTGGAAATATTTTGTGCTTTTATGGAAATAAATAGCACTTTATTGCGACGACGTTTGTGAAAACTACATTCGGCGTTGCTGAATAGAAATACATTAACAAAAAGGGCACTTGGAAATGATATAACAGCCAGTAGTAAGCCAACGACGACCGAGCACTCGAGGCGAGCGCAAAAGGGCGCGGCATTTACAATTCAAGCATGTAAATGAAAGTGACCTAACCCACTTTGACGCAAGTGACTGCCTGTAACGCTAATGACATTTTCCTTGTAACTAACTGAACAAGCGTCCGGCCGCCGAAAATTGCCAGCTGACGTTAATTGGCAAAGTTTTTTGTTTGAACAGTTCCCGTAACCGCTAATAAAATTTCCAAATCCCAAAGTTACTAATGGCCATTATTCGACGTTAGCCCAGGTCATCCACCTGCCGGACAAACAAAGAAACAAAGAATGATTAAAATTCCTACCATCGCTCATATTTTTCTAGAATACAGAGAGAGCAGCAGCAGGAGGGAGAAAAAAGCCTTTCGGATATCTTTCTCTCTAGGAGGGCAATAACGCCTAATTTACGAGAGGGTCATAAGGTTCGCGCTCCGAAAAAAGCCGAGCCCGTATACGGGCATTCTTCTCGAGGAGGACGATCTCGTGGAAAGGATTTCACGATTTGTCGCTGCGAGAAACGGCTACTCGGAGAGCGAGCCGGGCTTTATGCTTATTCATACTTTTATGGCGTCGCGCCCGTCGACAGGAGACACGACCGATTTTCACTATAAAACGGCGATATGCGCGAAAGAGCGAGCCCTTATGCCGGCTTTCTATTGCCCGCTCTTCTTTTTTTTTATTGCGACTTGCGCGAGGGCGCGCGATTAAGGAGAAATTTCGCGTCGTAAATTTTCGTTAAATTGAATGTCCTGATTTATCGCTTGTTGAGCAATGTTGAGAGAATGAAACTGTAAAAATTCGATCGACTGGTTTAACGGTATTATTCTGATTGGATACTGAAAAGTCTCCTGCCACTCTTGCCTGACTCAACGTAAACTTAATCTACTTCATTTTCGCACACTACAAATCTCGCCGATAAATCCTCTTCACTCATCCCGCCAAAATTCCATCTGCCATTCCACCAAAACGTGTCATTTCGTTCACCAAGCATAAAAAAAAAAAAATCCACGCGATTTAAAGCCGCGAGCAGCCAAGTGGACGTTCACCTCGTCATTGTATCCTCACCTTTGCGCTCTGGTCATTATTATTATCGTTATTGTCGCGGATAACGCGCGGCCTTCCACGCCGATAAAAACACTAGCGTATCCATTGTCGGCGCCCGGCCCATTGTGCATCGCGCGCTAAAGTGCATCGCGCCTCTTTCTGTCTCGCTCTCGGGCTCATATATAGCTTCGATCGACCGATTGTGCGTTTGGCCTTCAATTTGTTTTTACGCCCCCGCAGGTAAATGTGCGCGATTTGCCGCTGATGGCTGGCAGACGCCGTTTGTCTATACAGCGTGATGCGTGAAATGCATATTTTTAGCAGGATTATTTTTTATTCGATAGGAAGCTTTATTCGGGGATGAAAGATAGCGCGAGATTTTCGCTAGAGTAATCCGAAAATAGATCTTGCAAGAAACAAAGTCCATTCAGCGAAAGTACATATACTGATCGATCATCCGCGCAAAAACACTGGCTCCGTTCTCGGCTCCCCGGAATCCTTTCAGCACTGCCAACACAGTCAATAAAAAAAAAGACAAGCTTGCGAATCGAAGCGTTCTCTGGAGTTTCGGATTTCGCGGCGAGCCAGTGTGTGATTGAGCTTCGCGGTGGTCGAAAAAGGAGAGCCCGAAGATCCGCGCGTCTGGCGAGCTTTCGCGGCTGACATCTGGCGAGAGCGCAGAAAAATGCTCGCGCGGAATGGAAAAATGGCCGAAAGAAACGTGATGAATCGCGTGATGACGACGACTGGGAGCGTGTGTGAGGCAAAAACGAAAAGTCAGGCTTTGTTAGGAGAGCCAGGGCTGCTGTCTGGGAGCAAGAAGCTTTATTGACCTGGTTAATTGAAGAATTTCATTGCTGCATTACTCCGGTGCAGGTGTGGAGTGGATAGAGTTTCCTTTTAGCGTAATCCGCTGCTTCTTGCGAGAAGTGTTACTTTATGAAATACTGCTGGGTCTTCTTTCATCAATGGTGTCGTTTTACATTATGTAATTTTTAGAAGAGTATAAGAAATTGTTTTCTACGTGGCTTATATAATATTTTCACGATAATTGCAGAAATAATCTTGAAAATTTAATTATAGTATTCATATTTAAGTAAAAATAAAACTGATAAACAAAAAACAAAAACCTAATTCCAGCCTCGCATTCTCAAAGAAAACCCATACCCCAGCAAAAAGCAAAGGGACAATTCGAAAGTACAAACTGCGCTACAAGTCCTTTTAGTAAGACACTCGGGAAAAAAGTAAGACATTACAAGTACAAACTACCCCGCTCGCATCGCGCAGACAGAGAAAGAAATCAGTAGTCGAAGATCGAGCGCCGACGCGAAAGCGGCACACGCGCGCCGAAAGCGAAAAGAGCGAGTGTACGGGCGTGGAATCGATTGGACGGCCAATGAAAATTTATACGCTCGCGGATCCCTTACGAGCCTATGAATAAAAAATGTCCGGAGCTGCTGCTGTCTCTCTGCTTTTCTCCCCGGCGCTATACGGCCGGGGGCTGAGATAGAGAGCTGAGGAATTCAGAGAAGGATCCGCGTCCTAATAAATTCGCCTGCTGCCTCTCACCTTTTCTCGGCTCGTACTTTACAATTTTTCCTCTCCTTTCGCATTACGCACGCCGCGTGTTTCGTTCGAGCGCTGTGTTTCTCGATTTTGTTCGGCGAGTTTTCCAGGGAAATTTTTGTGAAGAAAGTTTTAAAACGCTTCGCTGTGCTTATCTGAAACTGATTGTAGTAACTTTGTAAAGGATATTTGATTTTAGATACTGGTGTTATAATTTTGTAATAATTTTGATTTTAATTAAGACAAGAACGAGTTCAGCATGATCTGGCAATAAATTGGCAATCAGACGGATCGTGTTAATACGACCCTGGAACGTTATTATTATGTAAATTAATGAAAATTCTTAGTTGTTAAATAATCGATTTTTGATTAGAATTAATATAAAGCAACGGTCCACTGCTTTTCAAAGAGTAATTTTACACGACCTGAATTGCTTAAATACTTTTTAAAAAATTAGTAGTTAATTAAATCCTTATTAAGAATATTAAAAAATCTTTTTCCTGGTCTGAGTAGTACATATCTCTTTTAGTTTCCTATAATAATTAAGAAAATTTTAATTTCATCTGAAAACTTTGCCAAACTCTTAATAGTTTATCTCCATTCAATCTTTTATCATAAATACATATTCGCATCAGAAATAAAAAAAGACTTTGCCGCATCAAACGAAGCGAACAAAAATAAAAAAAAATCCAAAACAACACATCCCGACCAACCCTAAATTACCCCCAAAAAAACTACCCGCCACAAAAGCGAAAAAACAAAAGCACGTCCGCATCGTCGAGTTCCCGAGACGAAAATTTGGCCGAATCCCCTTCGAGACTTTTCAATTAACTAAGCATTTTCGCGGCGAGCTGCGCAGCCTCCTCTTTGGGCGGCCAGCCACGTTCCAGTACTTAGAAGATCGCCTCCAGGGCAGCTCGCGCCAGCGCAGCTTTGTCCCTTTTTGCTCTTGCGCGCGCCCTCATCTCGAGAGGGCCGTCCAACCACGTCAGCGCGGCCTTCCGGCTATGCTCGGAGGAAGCAGAGAGAGGGAGAAATCTTCGCTCGTGCAAGACGTCTTCGTGTCCTCCTGGAAATCAAGGAGCCCGCCTCATTCTCCTCTCAATCGATTCGTCCTAAACTATAAGCGAGCAGAGAGGTAGTCTCGAGAGCGGAGCGACGGAATTCCAGATCAAGATTAAAGTCCGCGAGGAGCCTCGTCTATCTCTTGTCTCGTAGGAGGAGCAACGAGGCTATAACCTGCTTCGGTTTGCCTGAGCTTTTAATTTTACGATAATGTTTTCTTTATTCCGGATGCCGGCGCGCTGTTTTTCTTTCATCGGGAGAGTGTCTGTGGTGTGTACGTGGGGACTGTAGAATTGGAAAGTTCGAGCTTGATCGGTTTAGTGTGAGTGTATTGTTGGAAAAAAAGAAAAAAGTGTTGCCGGTGTAATGGGATTGATTAAGATCGGCTTGCAAATGTAGGGGAGAAGTTTAAAAGGTTTTGACCTCATTGAAAGTTGGAAAAAGTACTGGTTGCGAATAAGTGATTTCCTCTAAATCTGCCGGCTGATCTCAGTTTAATCTTGAAGCCTTAAATCAAAACGAACATAGTTGGACGAGGGAGCGTCGTTAGTTTATGAACTTTTAGCGAAGTAATTTTCGGAAAAGTAAAAGTTACTTGGTTTACATTGAACTTGAAAATTAAGTCGTATTTAATGAAGCTTGAGTTTCTCGAAGTGAAATTCCACTCCATTGAAATTCACTGGAGTGAAAATTAACGCGCCAAATGAGGAAAATTACTCTTCGTTCCCGTAGGCATTTTAGGCTATAAATTACTCTTTTTAAAAGAATGACATGCTACTAATGAGATTTAATTTGATTACACATACTTCTTACTCAATGGAATTGAACGATTTACTCAACGCAATTTAAAATCTGTAGACACTTCACATGGTTGTACTGTAACATTCAGTTTCGTAGATTCCTTAAGAATAAAAGTAATGTTATCCAAAACTTTCAGCAATTACCTTATTTTTTAAATTTCATCAACAATACGCAACCCAACGGAAAATTAAATTTACCCAAAACACCGAACCAAATAAACAACCACGAAACAGAATAAAACAAGACACTTCCAATCCTCCCCGTTCACTTGCATTTCGACAGGCAAACAGATCTCGAGCGACACCTCTCGGCCGCGATAACATCAGCGTATCCGTCAACCTAGAACACCGCGCCTCGAGGCCCCGACGCCAGTCGCGAAAATACGACGATAAAAGAGAGCTCGAGCTAGCTAGACGGCCTATCGTGCATCTCTCTCCTCCGCGAGAAGAAGAGCCTACTCCAGCGATGCTGGCTGACCGATCGATGCCGCGACCCCCTTCTTCGTTCTTTGACCATAGGCCGCGCTATATACCCCCGGCCATTCTATTATACGAGCGCTCGTCCGAAACTTCTTTTATTTCGCCGCGGCACAAATATCGTCCTGACTTTGTTTTTCACTTTTTCCTCTGTCGTTCGCGGTCATCCGGTTCTCTCCTTGTTCCCTTTTGTCCAAGGGGTGAGGGACGAAGAGAAAAGTTTTAGGCATGATAGAACTAGTTTTTAAACGGGCCGAAGATAAATACAGCAGCAATACCGCGCACTCGGCGCCCGAGATTCCTTCGAATCTTCGTAACAGCAAGTAACAGCTGCGGCTGTGCTTCATCCATCTTCGGGCTTCCGTCGGCGCAATGACTTTAGGCTCGGGGGAGCATTGGATAAGACAGCGCGACAATGACGTGGATGATGATGACAATGATAAAGTGGAGGATAAAAAGGAGCATCGCTGGGGCTAGATGCGGCAAGGGTAGCCCCAAATGAGGAGAAAAAAAGGCGCGCCCGGAGAGTCAAAGGTAATTGATGGCACTTCTAATAGAGGGTGGGGATTCTGGCTCGATTAGACACGCTTTCCGGAAATCATCGCGAGAAACAAAAAGGATGTGTGGCATGGGCTTGTGTTTTTTTCGCTTCGCTGGACGGTTCTGTGTCTTGAGGCTGAGTTTTGGCTTTGATTAGCTTTTGGAGTCGAGGGCGTTTAATATCGCGTTAGATTAGATAGTTGTGAAGGGGTTTTTTCTGCTTCCTGGTTCGTTGTTCGCTAGATGATTTTTACGGTTGTTCATTAGACCCATATTCTAGTTAATTTTTAGAAACAGATATACACAATTAAATCTAATTTTAATTTTTTCTTTAAGTTAAAGTTTAATAAACTATGAATTCGTATTCGAAACATTTCATTAGTCACGCTCTTTTCTTGAACAAAGTCCGAAAAAATGTCCTACTAAATGCCCGTGCCAGTGAATGCAATTGTACCTTCTTTTGTTTGGTTGGAAAAAGTTTGTTGATTCAGACTATACATACAGACGTCACGATTCACCCGGCTAAAGTTTCCCCGCGCCGCGTAAAAGTTTTCGTGTTTTTACAAAATCAAGTTATACGCTGGAACTGGTAGGACGCTCTTTTTTTGCAGATTCATACGTACACTCGCAGCGAGACAGAATAGAACGACAACACCGGCGAGTCAGCACAATGTTTAGAAGAAAAAAGCGGACACCGATTCGCGCTTGACGAGTGCAAAAACTAGGCTATTCGATTAGCTCGTCCAGCAAATTGCCATGAAAACCAATCTCTCAGACACACTCGTGTGAATTGCAAAAAACGCTTTCATTTTGAAAAGGTTATCGTTATATGCGGCTACAAAGTAATTAGATAAAAATAAAACTAATAAGAACTTTTTATTCTTTTTATATATACTTTTTATTCTTAACCACACCTCAAAAAAATCGTATAATTCATTCTTCCACAACAAAATCCAAACATAAATTTACATCCCTTAGCTCGCTGTAATAATGTTACAACAGATCCTCGACCATCTAAACTAAAAGCCGAGAGCGTGACTGGCCCTCGTAACCAAAAGCAGCCAAGCGAGGGGCTCATAGCTCGCTAAACCAATGAAAACGAAAACAATCGGCCATTCGAGCACGACCGGCTGACCAGCTGATAAAGCCCCGCGTGTCTCTCCCTTCCAAGCTAGCGAACTCCGCCAGTTCGTTTAACTCGCCTCCTCCTCCTCCAGACTCCATCGATCCGGAAGCGTCGCGCTCTCTCTCTCCCTCTCGCCCACCCTCCTTTATACTTGCAAGTAGCTAGCATACGATGAAGCGAAATTGATTGAGCGTACGCTAGCTTGCGCGTGTCAGCCAGCTGCTGCGTCATCTTTGATCGAGAAACCAGGTGGAATGGAGGAGGTCACGGAACTGAGCCTGCAAGCTCGGCTTGTGCGAGCGATCGGAGAGCATAGAGCAAGGAGGGAGTGAGGCTTGTCGCCGAGGGAAACAAGGCGAATTTCGTGTCAAAGTCGCGAAAGCCGGCAGGTCGAAAAATTAAGAGCTTTCGAGATGAGCGGCTTTGAGATATCCGCCGGATGGAGCTGGGATTCGAGCGGAGCTTCATTTAAGCTCGGGGTAATTAAAAGTTATAACTAGATGGATGCCTGGGAAACGTTATTCGATCCTTCTCGCTCGCTTCTTTAATAACTGCTTCATAATTACTGGCAAATCTATACATTTTGTTTCGTTTCTCTCGTAAAGAAGCGTTCCATTTTTCAAGCTGTAAAAGAAAAGAAGAAACTCATCTCCTCGAGAACGAATTAGAAGGCCGTAAAAAATATAAAGTATCGAGCTGTCCGATCCAATAGGGCGGGCTCCTTATGCAGGTAGAGAGCTAAAGAGGGATAGCTGCCGGGCTAGATGGACGATGCAGGGTTTTGTCTGTTCATTTCGCGGGTTAACCAAGTTAGATCCCCGAGAAGCCCTAACCCAATCATCGGATCCGCGCTCTCACCCTACTTCTTCTTCGACCCCTTTTCTCTCTGCTCTCTCTCTCTCTTTCTTTGGCCTCCCAAAGCAAATGTGTGCAGAGTGCAGATTTTCGGCTGAAAGCAGAGCACGGAACCTCGAGTTTTGCGCACCTTTCACACGGAGCTCGCTCTCTTGGCTGTTCGGAAAGATTACATTTTCCGAGTTCTCTCGAATTTTCGTTGGCCTGTGTTTTTAGAGAGCAGGTGATGCGACGAGGGAATGGATGAATGGTTTTTTCAGGGATGTGGCTTTTTGCCTCGAAAAGATGTAGAGTAAAATATGGGTCGAAGTTAAGCAGGTGAAATAGAATTTTCAATTGCGACTTTTGGGATTATTAACGAATATCACTACGGGTATTGAATAATCAATCGATGCAAAATGTTTCATTTTCTCTTTTTGGCGAGATATAGTTTTTAGAGAGTAAAAGAGTTAAAAAAAATTGATCGGATAAGTCTTTTTAAAAAATTAATTCTAAACTGAATTACTCAGTCTCTCGGAAAAACAGGTTCAACTTATATAAAATTTCCAAACATTTTTATTTTCAAATTTATCTCCATTTCATCTTAGCTCACACCTTTATACTTACAAAAAATTTGATTTCTCAGATGTTAGTTTCAGTTATTTTACTTAGTTTCTGACATTTCTCCATCTTCCTTCAGGGGAAAAGATTTTTCTCATACTCAACATTTGTGGTATTAAGAGACTATAAATATAACATAGTACACCTCACAGAGTTTTTGAGTCTAAACTTTCTCTAGTTTGCGGTGATCAATAAATTCATTTTTCCAAAATGAATTACTTATATTTTAAATTAAAGGATTGTATAGGTCTTTCGACATAGTATTACGAATGAATGCATTTACTTACTATTGAGAATCCTTTATTACGTAAAGGTCGATGGCAACTTGGTCATCCTTCCAAGTCTCAGTTCCTTGAAAATCCCTTCAAATTCCCTACCGAAGTTAAGCCGAAGACTTACGTAACGTTACTTAAAGCTTTGTGAAAACGCCTTTGTCCAATTATTTGCAAACAGCTTTTTGAAGTTCACTAAATGTCTACGTTTCTTCGCAATACATCAGTATGACCAAACCTGAAAAAGAAAATTAGATAATATCACTATTTGCATAAATAACATCGATGCTCAAAGCAATCGTTTTTCACCAACTTCCACCTCTCCCTCCCATACATCCCCAATTACACGAAACTACAGAGGCGCACGCAATTGTCAAATTAGCATACTGCACCAGACATCCGTCCGAGCGAAAATTTTTCAGCTCGCTGCTCGCGGTCTGCCCAAACGAGAATCAATATAGAAGCGGTCGCGGCCTCGTAAGCTCAAAAAGCGCGATTTCGCGTGCTCGCCGCAACATTTCCGAAAGCCGCGATACTGTCAGCGCAGCCATTGCGCTTCTATTCTTTTCTCCTCTATATACATCGACGTGCGCTTGAGCAGCATCTGCTCGACTTTTAATCGCTCGGCTCGGCTTGATCGAAGCGGGGCCGCATTGCGGAATCGAAAAGTCGCGTGGCAAAGTTTTTCTGTGCTTCGCTTTAATACTAATTAATAGCAGGAGGAGGAGGAAGGGGGTAATAAGGGAATAGACTTTGTGCCCCATCCTATCTAGCAGCCAATAATCCTCCTGAAACTCCGGCAGTGATACACGTCCGCGCCGACAGTTTGCAATTCAAACTCCCCGCGTTGATTGGACGAGCTCGATAAGGCACGAATCACCACGAGCCAGCTTATTTTCCTCACCTCATAAGTGTGCGCCCCACATACGTATATATAGCCCCGGACCAATGGGACACAGCAGTCATCTGCGCTTGATTGCTTTTCCTACGCGTATAATCATGACGCTGATAATAAAGCCCCTCCCCTGCCCTCCCCCGGAAATAATGCCAATAAGTCTTTGGGGAGAAGTGTCGGCGCGTGCAGCGCACGTATAAGCTTGCCGGATTAGGAAATATCGGAGCTCATCTCGCCTATCTCCCTGCCCCATTCTCTTTATTCTTATTGGCGCGCGAGGTGTGTACGAAAAAACGAGGGAGAGATAGAGAGAGGTGAGGCGTACAAGCCATTGGCCTCTTTTGTCATGCAAAATTCAATTTCGCGGGTTGCCTCTTTGTTTAGCGCTTTTGGTGTGTACGCGATGCGTTGGGTGTTTTTAATAATCAAGGGAGGTTTGCAAGCTATGGTAATGCGGGGACAAGGATAACTGGAAAAGGTCGGTGTTCAAAGAAAATATGTTTTTTCATAGACTGTGTGATTTAGTCTTTTAGATGCGTTTGGCTTTACTTATAAATTTAAAAAATATGGACGAAAATGATATACTGGTAAATTTATGTATTTGCTTTAAATTTAGTGAACATGTATTGAAAGCAAAATTTTCGATCATTACTTTAAAAGAACATTAATGCTTAATCACATTAATTTTGATGCAAATTTATGTAAAATTTTGAATACTTGTATTACATTAATTTTGCATTGCATTGAATGCAACGTGTACAAATTTGCTTTTCTGTAATTATCGAAAATTAATATATAAATTAAATTTCAAAACATTTAACAATGCAAGTACCATTTATCACTGTACAAAAATCTACAAAAAATTACTTATTTCATGTAAACATTTTATTTCATTCTAGGACAAAACCAACTTCAATCGATCCAGTCGTACCTTTAACCGAGCATAACCCTCTTTATTTTTCCACCAGCCATTCGTAAATTCCTCCAACCAAACAAAAAAACACCAAAAAGGAAAAAACCAATCCCAAAAACGTTCCTCCTTCATCCTCGAGGGTAGAAACGATCCTTTCCCATACCCGGAAGCCATGCTGGGAGCAAAAAAAAAAGACGAGTCAAAGCACACCAGCAGCTTCCCAGCCGTACGTAACACCAACAGCTTCCCCTCTCCCCCACCGGGAAAGCTGCAATTCTGCAAGAAAAAGCGCTTTTCCCCCATATAAACGTCTCCTGGCAGCGCGCGATACTACAGCGTGAAAGTACTCACTTTTTGCAGGGTCGAAGGGCGTTGCTGGACCATCCAGGCTGCAGGGCTAAGTAGGGTAAGTAGCGAAGCCGCAGCTGTCGTATTGACTACCCCCCCCCCAGCCCCATGGACGTCAACTTCAAGATGCGCCGAAGTTCGAAGCTCCAAGACCACTCCGGGTATATAGAAAGCGAGCGGTTTCTCTGCCAAAGGGCCTGGAGGAAAAGAAGGCAGGAGATAACCCAAGAGAGCCGGAGCCAGAAGAGAAGAAAGAGACGTTGTCTCGGGCTATGATTGTCCAAACGCAATTCTTGTCTGAGCCAAAGAGATATCAAGAATTGTGTGGGGACATCAGCGCTCGGAGCGCGGATCAACGATAACCAGCTGACGACACTGTGTGAGCCCGCTTTCGTGCCTAGCCGCAAGGCGAATCTTATACTTTTAGCTATGCTGGCGCTGCTTTTCTTTAGGCGTGGCTCGCTGGCTTGAGCTCGTTCGCTCCGAGCTTTACGAAATGATACTGTTGTACGGGGGTTTGCGGCGTTGCAGACTTTGTAGTTTGCGAGTTGACTTTGATCTTTGTACGGCGTAAAATTGTATCTTTACTGTGAATGTTTAATTAAGTAACAATGCTGTAATGAAAAATAAGCGGCGACAAAAATACGATGCTGACGTAAAACAAGACGTTAACCCTGCATTATTCATCAATGTCTCAACGCTCAAAGCTACCCAAGAAAAAAACAAACCGTAAACTCCATTCTCCACCCATTATCCCACCTTACACTCACCATCCACCCATTTTTTAACACTCTCGTCAATGCCTTGTCAATACACTGAGCTATCCCATAAATTCCTCCTCCATCCCTCGCCAATTTATCATTAGTCCTCGTCCCCGCAAAATCCCGCAGCTTCATCCAGCCCCTTAGCCAGCCATAACCCCGAGCACTCAGCTCTCTCTCTCTCTCGTCGGTAACATATCGCGCGAGGGAGAAACTCTCTCTCTCTCTTCGTGCGGGCGCGCCGTGTCAGCACCTTTCTCCTCGAGCAAAACGGAATCAGAGCCCATTCTTTCCTCCTCCTCCTCGTCCATCCTCTATCTTTCTTCCTCTGTATATAAAGCTCCAGCCGATCTCTCTCACCCTCGGCGACGAAAAAAAAAAGAAGCACGCCGACACGCTGCGGGGCTTTCCTCCCGATATTCGCGCGCGCGTGCACGTAGTTCGACTGCTGCTGCGCGCTGCGGAATTGCGAGGCGCGTCACGCCGAGCGGCAATCTATGCACGCGCAGCTGTAATATGTCGCAAGCTCGCAGCGGGGAGATTATTTTCTGCGGAAGATGAGGAGATCTGCTGATCTGGGACGTTAGGTTTTTCCGAGGGGCTTTTTTGGTGGGGTGAGGTTCGATTAGGTGGTAATTTACGAGCGATTTACGTAAGCATAACCTTTGGTATCTGAAAATACAAACGCGTCTGCGGGATCTAGTTGCGTCGTTAGCGCGAAAGTCAAGTTTACGCCCGTTCGAACGAACAACACACGCGAGAAAGCAAAGTTCGCGTATCACGCAAGACATAATCCAAGCGCTCGCTGTGACAAACGGGCTCCTCGTATCCCCAAACTATCATAATCGATGCACGCTCCTCGCGCGAACAGCTCGAAAAATGAGATTGCGGCAAACTCGCAAGCTCTCCACAACAATACCGGGTATCTCAAAGGCGCGCCGCTCTCCACGTGCAACTTTAAGATCCGAGAGCTCTCGCAGACTGCACGTGTCTCGGATGCATTATGCATTTCGGAATTCGCTCGAGCTGCCGCGAGTAATGCACTCGTTATACAGCCGCAAGCTCACGTCGCGTATTATGTCTGCGTGCATGTTTGTCGCGAGAGTGGCGAGATATATGGGGGGAGGGAATCAAATGGCGAGCACGTGCGAGACACCTTACTTGGAGACGGGCTTGAGAGTTCTTTCCGGGGAAATTTGACAGATTATTTTCGAGTGACAAAACGAGCTTGGGATGGAGTTTGGGGAGAGCCGGGTTAAGTTGGCTGGGTGTGATGTGGGACGCTGGTTTTTCAGGAGAGCTTTTTGGAATTTGGGAAATGGTAGATTGTTTGGTGGTTTGTGAGCGTGATTGAGATGTAATTAATATTGTTAGTGTTATGAATTTTGGAAAGTTGTAATTGGTATGTTAGGTGAAATGAATTTGTAATGTATTTGATTGTTGATTTAATGTAAACGTACAGCTAACTTTGTATGTCAAATATAGCTTTAGCAAATTATGCATGAAAAGTTTGTACCTATATTAAATAATTAAATGACATAAATTAACATATATTCACCCGCTGTTTAAAAGGTAATGAAATTTCATTAAGGAAAACAAGCAAATATTCAGAAATATAAATTTGTTGTTTTATATTTAATAAGTTTTTATAGTAATATTGATAATTAAAGAAAATTGTGCGATAATTTAACAAAAATTAATTTTAAACTTCATAATTTCAATAAAAGTAGATAAATCCCGCAACACAAGCTACTAATTAAGCGATTAAAACTCCTCACCCAACCAGCCTTTATTACAATCAAACATTAACGCGAACTCCAATTATTAAACGCTAAACCAGACTCTTCTCAAAGCTATGACCAGGCGTAAAATAAAGCTGAATAATCACAAGCCCGTAACCAATCCCGTAAAGAACCAATAAAGCCCCAGCGCTACATAAACGTAACTCCCAGCCTCACCCAGTCTGCGAAATAATCAAAGGAGCTTGCGCGCGCAACATTCATTAGTCTAACGCGCTGTTTATTAGTTTGGTCATTGTTATTTCAGTCATATCCGACCTCGACCGCTGCGGTATCTTCATCTGGCTCGGGCTGTTTCAGTTACTGCCGAGACTCCGGCTATATACAAACTTGCTCTCTCGCCTGCATATACTTGTATATATATGTATATAAGCCTACACGCGTAGGTGGCGCTCCGCGGCATAACTTTCTTTATTGCTTACTCGTAAAAGAAATAAAGTAATTCGCCCCTCCGGCGTCGAGCGCGCGAATATTAAATTTACTCTTAGCGTCTATTTGCGAGTGTGTTTCCAGTTCAATAACAGCCGAGGAAAGCCAGAAAGAAAGCCGCGTATGGCTCGGCTGGATTTATGACTCTGCTTCCTTTTTCAGATTTACTAATGCGTGGATTTAGCCTTGTGTTTTCTAATATAGAAAATGGAAGGAATTCGATACCTTCCATACATCTGCTACGAATGCACGAAATAAACTTAAACTCTGCCGTTACTGCTCAACTAGTTATCTACTCCCAGCGATCTCCCAGCGTTTAAAGGTAGTATCAGCGAGCATTAGCCAAGACAAAGAGACTTTCTAACAATAAAGCAAAAAAAAAAAAGAATCGCGGAAACGCGCCGTTAGCCATTAGTACTCGCCGTTCCCGCGGCCTTAACTGGCCAAACTTTCCGCATATACAGTCCCCTACAGCTAGGGACACTCGCGGCGATTACCGTAACGCGCCACTTCCACGCTTAATAAACCGGCCAACAAATAACAAACTCATTCGCGCTCTTATTATAATTCTCGGCCTTAACCGGCCATTATACCCATTACGCCGAATCTAATTTCTTCGAATGCCTTTTTAATACGTCGCCGCCTCTATACCCCCTCCCATAATTGGCAGTCGAAAAGAGATAGCCCGGGGCAATTTTCCAGCCGCGGTATTTAGCCGAAGGACAATTAGCCGAGTGTATAAGGAAGCTCGGCGAGGGATTGAATTAGCATTGGGCGCGAGCTGCGCGCGACAGGTAACTGGCACTTGAAGCGCGCGCCGCGCTCGAAAGTTATATTCCTCGGCAGCTTTGTAACGCCGCGCGTGCCGCTATCTCACGCGCAGGCTCGATTTCGCTGTCCTGGCCAATCTGCTAATTGAACTCGCGCTTCCGAAGCTGGGGGGAGGGATAAGGTCGGGGTCACCGAAAATTTTGAATAAATCTAATTAGCCGTTCAATTAGGGGCTCCGAGCGTGGCCGATGGGATTAGCGTAATCGAATTATGCAGCTCGCGCGGAATTAGCCCTCGCACGTGTATATTGGCACGCGCTATCTTCTTGCCGGAGCTGTATCTAGCTAGAGAGGAGAGAGAGAGAGCTGGGAGGGGCATTCGAGGCAAAAGCTTCTTTGCATTTTACTCGGCTCTTTCTTTCTCTCGGGCTTATATCTCGCCGGCAGTACGGCCTTTTCCACGGCTTACTTATTTCCTTATTCCGCTGATACGCCCGGGAATATTAGAGAGAGGGGGACTTGAAATTCTTTCTGCGCGCTCGCTCGCCCTTAGCGGAGGATGATGCCGCCGCCGTCGCTGCTGCTGCTGCTGCCTTTTTCTTAGCTGCATGTGCGTGGCGCGCTGCGCGTATATACTTAGGCGTAATGCGATGTAACGGTTATTTCGCTTCGACGTAGATAAGCGTGGGAAAAAGCTTTGCTTGCAACAACGCTTTTTCCTCCCTCCCTCGATCTGCTCTTTTTTCCCCAGCGTCGAAAGAGCTTGTCGGGGGTTCCTTTTCTAGGCAATTTATTTGTGTTTGCGTAGACCGGCTTTCATGTTAACAGGGTTAACGCTACTTGAGCCGCTAGACGGGCTTTATGAGCTTTTGGAATTTTGTTATTTTGCCGGGGCTGAAATTCTAAAACGCTCTAACGTGTATTTTACACGCGAATCCCGACGCTGCTAAATTACATTAGGAACAACGTACGCCGAAAAACTATCTCAACCCGATAAACAAATTCCCTAAAATCCAACGCGATCGAAAAAAATATTCTCCCAAATTGATTTTCCAGACGCAAACTTCAGCCGCTTAGCCGCACACCCCCGCATTCTGTATACACAAACAATAAACGCGCGGCGAGAGGCCAAATAAAGGGACCGGCCCTATAGGACGCACGTGCGCGCTTTATCCGCGCCCCATCGAGCTCCGGGAAACAATCGAGCTGTAACACACCTACATTTTCCCTTCCTCATTTTTTTCCTTTTTTTTTCGTAGTCGACGCGCAATTCCGCGCGTCTAATCGGGGCCATCGGTCAGAGATAGAGCTGCATCGAAGTGCGCGCTGAACTTTACGAGATGGCCCGCGCGTAAGGCGCATAAGCCCCATTCGTTTGGCCCCGAGGAGAGGGCTGACGATAAATGACCGCGATGCGCTCCGTTTGCGTGGGAGGCTGGATTCGCGCGCGTCATTTCTGGCGCGGAAGTGGATCGCATTTTTTTTGGAGGAGGGGAAGGTGAACGTGCTATCGACACGAGGTACGAGGATCTTTTTTCATGCCGCCGGGGGTTCTGGCTTGTGTTTTGGAAAACGAGTGCAGGGTGTAGACAATGGCTTTCGGGGGAGCGATGTAGAGTTAAGGTTGGAGAAAGAATTTTTTTTATTGTAGTATGTTGTAATAAAGTATTTTATTTCGTTTTTGATTTTAACAGAATAATTTTGATAATTTTCATAATTCGTAATTAGCGAAAGCAAGCGAACATTTAATCTTAACATTCAGGAATTACAAGATTGCCTTCTCTGAGGAGCACTTAATGTGCTAGGCATCTTGTGCAATATATTATATCCTGAGTGTAACGCATAAATTTTCATTACATCAGAATACCGTGAGCTAATTAATGTTACAGGCGCAGCTACCCTGAAATACTTAATCAAGCAATTACACCCCTTACAAAATTAAATTCAACCATTAAAAGGACTTTTCTATCAATAATAAAGAAAAAACGAAAAGTCCTTACAAAAGAGCCCTTCTTCATCGGAATCCGGTAACGCCGCGACACTAACAATTACTACCGCGTCCGCGCGGCGCTAAAAACGAGGGTCCCACGACATCGCCCGAAGAGGGCGGACTTTGAACCTGGAAGAAAAGGAAAAGAAAAATCTCCCAGCGAAAGAAGTAAGCGCCAACAGCTTCTTTTCACGATCTATCCGCGGCGATGTCGTAATTCGAGCCTTAAAACGCGGGTTATCCCCGGCCTCTCTCTCTTCCCGCGCGCGGGGGAAATTTTCTGCTGAGCCAGAGGTAAAATCAAGGGTGGAGAACGATTCCGGGGCACTTAGAGCAGGGCGCGCTCGTCGCGATGATGATGTATGGCTCTTGGTTCTCTCTCGGCGCTGCTCGCGATGAAAGAAACTCCTTCTCGAGAAAAGCAGAGAGAGAGAGAAGGTAGGAAGGAAGCGCGAAGGATATACGTAAAGATGGCGCTCGTCTCATAACTCCTCGTCGCGGCTTCGTGCGTTCGTCGCTGCTTTTCCTTCCTTCCTCCGCGCCGCTACTTCGCCCGAGAGAGGCGCGATATATATTCTGACAATATGTGCCAAGCACGTCGCTCTCGCCTCGCTCGGCAAATACCCTGCTGCTTCTTTGCGGGCGGAGTATAGACCAAGGAGAATCCTTTTTTTTTTACGTTTTTCATTAGGATGGAGAACTGTTTTTGGATGAGGTTGTGGTAAGAGGAATTTGAGGTTGGATAGAGGTGTTGAATTGGTTGTGGAACAAGCGCTGAATCTTTATAAAGATTTCGAAATTCAAGCTTCGAGCTGGCGTGTAGCGCGGGAAATATAAAAAGTATTTCTGTAAAATGGAGACGTTTCTCGCCCGAGTTCATGATTTATATCTTTAAATCTTTTTACCGGGTATTTTTGCCGCGATATTGAATTTTAAAATAGCGCCGCATTCAGGAATTTCAACTTTCACAATTTTGCAAAATAAAGTTATAGCGGCTTATTCAACGCGAAGAAAGCTTACTGCATTCATTTTATCGTAAACGTAAAATCTCGCTTAAACATTTCCGTCGATAAAAAAGCACACGGGGCACAGCCCCTGACAAACGATCAGCCCTATACAAGAGCGTTTGGTCAACGCTTGAAAAATTCAGCTCACGAACAATAAGAAATCACTATTTTTCCCGCCTCGCGCGCGCCCAGGAAAATTGCAGTTCCGATTTTCCTCTACCAACCAGCCGCCTCTAGCTCTGGTCATCGTTAAATATGAGATGCTCGGCCAGTCGCTCTTTATATATATCGCCGGTCCTTGTATTACATTATCCGTGTAGGTACAGACACAGGGAGAGAGCAGCCGGACGCCGGGCGCTGAGAAAGCTATGTTTTCATAGATAGGTACAAGAAAGAGCGAGTGTATTTTTCCTCCCGCCCGCGCGCGCCGGGGCGCACGACATCGTTTTGTCTCCCCTCTCGTTTCCCGAGCGCGCGCCTCGCCTCTCATTTTCCACTTTTCTCTCCTTCACATTTTCTCCAGGCGGCTCCCTCTTTTATTATGGCCGTCTCTCGGAGCTGAAAGACGAAGAGAGCGAAAATACTTCTCATCTTTTCCTTCCACCCCCGCAAGCTCGTCCAGTGACTTTCTCCGGCGCTGCGAGAGGGAAAAAGAGAGAGAGAGGAGCAATAGAGGAATTATTCGAGACGCGCTCGTAACGCTCTCGCGCACGTTCGAGGCGCTTATCTCGCGGTTTCGCTGCCGAGCGCACGCGCAAGAACGACAGATGCGAAAATAATAGTGGACGAGAGCGAGCTTTTTTATCGGGATGCTTTTTCGCCGATATATTCAATGCGAGGGCTCTTCTTAACGTCGTTTACGCGGCTGCCGAATGAGAGCGCTTTTCGTTTCTACGTTTTTCACTTGCGATGGGCTGTGATGTTTTCCTTGATGACGTTCGAATGGGTGTGCCGAGTGGGATAGATAAATGCTGCGTGAGTTTTGGATTGTCATGGTGATGGGGGTGTTTAAGGTTGATTTTTTTTGTTTGTCAGTGTCAATTCTTGTTTTAGATAGAGTATTATGTAAGTTCTATGCAGAATTTAATTTGATAATTGCCTAATTATATTTATTTAAATTTGATAATAAGGATACTAATTAGCTTGTATTTACAACGTAACTAAATTTTAACCAAAGGCCTACCGCAACCACATTTTCTTCCGAGATATTGTAGGTAATTAAAAACAGATATGAATAATTTCTTTATTGTTCATAAAACTATTTCATCTGTAGGTATGCCATACATTAAAATTTTATTAAACCGATTGCGTCGTGCTAGATCGCACAACTAAAAATTAAAAGCTACGTCAAAGTAGAAAAATTCCAACTATAACCGTACTCACACAAGCCCTAGAAAAAAGACATATCATTCTCCAAAGTTTACTTTTCCCCATCCTCCCATTGTCACTTCCTCCATATTCCAACACACTCACAAGGCTCAAAGGAGCACGCCGGCATTATACGCGCGTCCATTGCTTAATAAACTTTATACCGCCTCCGCGCTGCAGTGCTTATCGCGATAACTACCTTTTTATTTCGAGTCCGCGGTTCTCCCGGGAGAAAATGAAAAAGGCGCGCATCGTTATTACGTTACCTCTCGCGACCCGGAGAAAGAAGCCGAGCTTTCTCCAATTTCGAAAAAAAAAGGTTGCCTCGCTTAAAACGAAAAAAAAAGCGTACATAAAGGAAGATCGCGCGCGCAAGTACAGTTGCGTCTCTTTCAGCTCGTATACGCAATATGAAAGGGCATCGCCGGGAAAAAGGCTTCCCAGGCCATTTCCCAGCGCGGCGCTTTTCCCGCGGGAGACGGAGCGATGCCGGCCTATTCTTCACGCGCGCGGCAAATAACGCGCAAAAAAGAGCGGCTCGCCGAAGAGCCCGGGCGCTGGTTTTGATTGGCAATTTGTTATAGGGGACGGACTTGCGTGAAACCGCTGGAATGCAGCGAGGCAACCGGGGCCGGCTGGGTTAAAATAGTTCCGGCAACTTTGGCGTGTGATTTTTTGAAACTATTGTGAAATCGTGCAGGCATTATTTACACTCTAAATAGAATCTTCGTGGATGAAGAAGCAAAAGATTGCTTTGAAAAATTCAATCTCCTCGTTTAAAAAGCAATAAAATATTTATCGAATCTCAACTCGAAAATCGGTATTCAATCGTCCAAAGCCGGATACCCAACCTCCGCATAAAATAAATCCCCCCCTGGAAAACAGACCGACTCTCCCAGGTATACACCATCGTCAGCAAAACTCAGCCCACCCAGAAAGGGAAGATCAGGAATAATTTTAATACGCTCCTCTCTCCCTACCTAAGGTGACAAGCGCTTGCTTACGTATTCAGCGTGTATGGAAAAGGAGAGGGCGGCTCCACGCTCGAGCGAAGAAAAGAGACGAGCTCGTCGCCGAAGTCGAAGGGTAAAATAAAGCGAGAAGGGCGAGGGCGGCGGCACATGCCTCGAATGGCGTAGGAGCCCCGAATGATACGTGTGCGGAGAGCGAAATAAGCGTTTAATGCAAGCCGCGAGGCTCGTCGTCACGATTGTCCGAAAATGGGCGCAGGGGACAAGGCGGCAAGCGCGATGCCGAATATATTGGCGGAGGGCCAAGTGAACTCGGGGACGGCCGAAGACGACGTGGCAAATCCAATATAGACGCCGAGGCTGGACCCCAGGAGTCGAGCCTGCGATTTAATGCTGGACGGTGGGGATTTGGATCGATTTTACATTTCTAAGCTTTGGATTTTGAATTTTATCGTTAAACTGCACGCTTACTGCTGTTTTGATTTTGCTAGCCGTTTTGAAAGAGGGTTCGTGCTGCGTTTCTTTTGCAAAATAAACTGCAGTTTCAGTATATAGTTACAGCTTGACGCGAGTTTCTTTGTAACGTCACTCTTTCGTATTCCAAGAATGCCGTTGTAACGAACTGACAAAGAACGCCGAGTTTTCTATGTCTTTCATAAACTGCGCGCTCAACATTCTAAAAATGTACAATTACGAATTACAATGGCAGTCGAGTGGACAATCATTTATACGGAAAGTCAATTTACAAGCTGCGCTTGTCTAAAATAAAATCTATATCTGGCCATCCAAAGTTAATTAACCAGAGGTCCGGCGAACGTTAAAAGCTAAAACCTCAAAGCCATTAAAGCGGCCGGCGCATTGTCCAGCGCCGAGGCCGAATCGAGTCACGTAAATTTTAACGACCAATTTCGACCAGTTTAACCGTAGCCCCCATTTAACGTTGAAAAAAAACAAAGAAAACTCCAGCTGATAGCGGCCAGCCCCGAAGGTCATTAGCGCTCGGCCACCTTTGACTTACATCCTCCTCTCGCGCAATCGTAAAATCTCCCGAAGCTGACGAGAAAGTGAGAGAGCGATCGAGGGAAAAAGGCCATCACTGGCGAAGCTCACGTTTCCACGTGCCAGCGATGAATGGACCGATTGCGGCCCAGCTCGGCGAAATGGAATTGGACGGGTTGTGTGTACTTTAAGGGATGTAGCGAGGATGATTCGATGACTGAAAGCAGCGGAGATGTAGGGTTATGATAAGGTTATTGTGAGTTTTAAATCTTTGATTAGCTACCTAGATACGAAAAGAGACTTTTACCAGTATTTTCAGCGAGGTAAAAGCGTGAAACAACTTTGAAAGTAAAAATCCGCGTGTTTGCGAGCAAACGTTAATCATTCACCGCCGGACAACAAATAGCAAATAACAACGTTTACGAAAACAAGCCGAACGGCCAGCGTATCCGGCTCTCTCTCTAGTCCAGCCATGCAGTTAAACACGCGAAGCCAACCGAATCAAAGGGACATTTCGGTAGAGAGAGAGAGAGAGAGAGAGAGAGATCGCAACTCGGAGCGTGCAGCCAAGTCAAGTAAAACACGAGCGGCCGAGCGTAATTTATATAGGTCAAGCGGAATCGATAGCCCCTGTGTAATTTCGAGCGGCTCGCCGCGCCAAAGAAGCTCGTCGCCGCGCGCGATACAGAGCACTGGCCGCGGCTGTGTCCGAAGTTTCTCTTGAGCTGGCGCTCGCAGGTGTCGGGGGCCGGCGGCTGCTGCTGCGATATATCGATTGTCAAAGTTCGCGGCGCGATAGCCGATAACCGCAGAGAGGAGGAAGCGCGGCCCAGTACAGTTTTGGGACGGCAAATTGGAGATGGCCGAGCGATTATCGCTGGGGCTCGCTGGCTCCGATCTGTTTCCACTTAAACCGCTCTTTTCCTCTCTCGCTCTCTGCTCGCTGCGGAGTCGTGCTCGAACTTTTTTATTGATACGAACAGAGATTAAATTCTCCTCGGGTGTAGTGCCCAGAGTATTTCCTAATAAGCATGCTCCGCCAGGCGGGGAGAGAACTTTTTCTTTTAGTTTTTACAAGTTTTGGAAGGGGGGAAGTGCCGTTGGGAGAGTTCGGCTCATCTGTAACTGTCGTACTGATTAGGAATTAAAAAGCAGGAGCGCACGCTGCGAGTATCGTAAAGCCATTTGTGAGAGGATCTTAATAAGCGCTGCTCGAGGAGGACGTTTGCTGCGATGTTTTTCTTTTGTTCTTTATTGAAAGGAACTTTGTTTTGGATATTAATGATCTTGATCGCTTTCTTTTCCATTATTGTAAGAATTGATTTTGATGGTAATCTCTTTTTAATCATACTTTTAGGTAGTTTTGATAGAGTAAAATATGTAAAAATTCACATAGTCTTTGACTGTAGCAATACGACTCCATAGTCAAAATTTAAAATCTGTTCCCTCAAAAGGCGATCTATTTGTTTCGGAGGCTACACCGATACTGACATAATAATTTGCTTGCCTCACAATGGCTATCAATTGTTTCACAAAGCTGAATCTTTAATTAAGACATACAGTTATATTTCAATTCAAATTATTCAGTTATAGTCATTCTCTGAATCTTTATTTATAATAAATATATTGGACAGAATATCAATCCGTGACAAAATCGATGTATAATTATCAGCAGTCCCTTATGGAAAAAATACTCAAGCTTAGTATTATTTGAGACACTAATGTTAGGTAAAACTCTAGTAGCACTTAAAGTATCCAAAAAACGATGCTCACTACCGTATAGGAAACCGGCCCCCACAGAAAAAGGTATAAAACCTGTACCATCGTGTAGAGCACGAAAAAATATAAATTTAAAAAAAAAAAAAATTTTACCCTTTTGAGTGGAGGGAAAATAGAGAAATGACTACATAAAGTTTCACCCCCTTTATCA